>OFHS01004548.1:2196-13701 GCA_900245855.1 Calvadosia cruxmelitensis
TGATTATATCTATTACATGAGTGATTGTGTATGGCATTGTTCTGCATGTTGTCCTTAATTGACAAATTTACGGCTCAAGAAGCTTCAAGCTGTCAGCAACAAATTCCTATTCGCCATTATGGGTTCTCTGAAGCAGGCACCGTATGGCATCCGATGGCTTTGTAAGGCAATAAAGCAACTCTGCAAGGTAAAAACAGAATATTATACTTCTCATAATACAGTCAAACCTGTATTAGCGGCCACCTCTATAGAGCAGCCACCTGTATACAATGGCCACTCTTCAGAACCCCAAAGTGACACTTTCTATTGAAATCAACCTGGACAGAAAAGCCACCTGTCTATAAAGGTCATTTTACTCAGGTCCCAGAGGTGACCGTTATAGACAGGTTTCACTTCATCGTTCGTTATTCAAGAAAATGATGAAATGTTGTCTTATAAGCCAGATGCGGAAGCCATTGTGATAAACTGCAGCGTTTGAAACAATCAAGTTACAGTGTAATCCCGTTAATATCACCTCGGTTAATATCACAACCTGTTTAACCCTTGTCCTGCTATTGACGTGTATACACGTTTTCAAAACAGGTCAAAAGTAGCAACACATAACCAATCAGATAGTTAGTCCTTAGCAAGCAACCAATCAGCAATTTCTGAAGCGACTTCAAGTCTTCCTTTAAATAGTTTTATGAGCAGGACAGGGGTTAATATCACTTCAGTTTGATAATCAAGCTCAGTCTGAATCAATTATTTGAACCCGCTTAATATCATGACCTGCTTATTATCACAATTTTTTACTGGAAAACCATGGTGCTTTTAAAGAGGTTTCACTGTACTACACACTACATTCAATGCTTCATATTGTTTCTCCATTCTCAACATCCAGCAGTTTGTTCTTTTCTACTTAAACTCCCCTTGAACGAAACTCTGTTATTGTCAGTTTATGTTTCTCCTTTGTGACCTTGATGCTAACCAAGTTGACTGGAAGTATTATTTTTTTGCTTATGGGAGGATCCTGACCATGTATGTTTTACTTTCAAAATATTAGTTGTATTTATTTTACATTGTTTTGATGGTCAAATAAAAAATCTTTCTATCTATCTGTTTGTCATAATCATTTATACCTTTGACTAATTTTGCGAATTAACGTAAATCTGTAAGCTTTGTAGCTCGTCTCCCTTCCTGCATGTGATTTGATTGATGAAATATTGACTTATCAATTTTTGTACCATTTTCGTGTAGCAAAAATTCTGGGACGTCTCAGAAGAGAATATCGTCTGTCTTATTGGTGGTTTCTTTCTGTTGCGTTTCATCAATCCGGCAATTGTCACGCCTCATGGTAAGTTGAACTTGACACACAAATATATTGATAAATAGATAGTTTTTTATCACAATAATTCAGCAAAGTTAGATAAGAAGTTAATACAGTTTTGCTATTAAAAAAAAATATAGGAAATATGTGTGATCATGGTTATCCCGTAAGCTAAAAGCTTGTTTATTTGAGGGACAATTTACAAAGTATGAGGTTAAATGGCATTAAACTTCTTGAATACTTATCGTAGTTATATATTGAAAATTTGTCCTAACCATAATCAGCAGATACTGTCAATCTGCCACAGCACATGATTGACTTGAGTCAATTCCAGTGTGCCTCTGACTTCTGCCAGGGGTAGTGTCACCCGGAAATGACAGCTCAACTGCTCAAGACCATATGCCTGAAATTGCTTTGGTTACGCCATGGGTGAACAACTGAACATCAAGGGGGACTTTTACTTCCCCAATGAGACTCCCTGAAGCTGTACATTACCTCAAGACAAATCTGTGAATGCATGACGAAGGACTCCCTAGTCGTCTTACAGCTTTGTTTACAATTCTTGAACCCCAATATCTTAGCTCTTGTCCTGCTTATAATACTAATTAAATGAAGACTTGAAGTCTCTTTATCGATTGCTGATCGGTTGATCTCTAGGGACTAACTATCTGATCGGTTATGTGTTGCTACTTTTAACTTGTTTTGAAAACGTGTATACACGTTAATAGCAGGACAAGGCTTAGAATATGTACACCACTGTGTACTGTGAGTTTAATCAATTGCAATTTATTAAATTTTCATTTCAAACTGTCTAAGTTACAGTACTCTAGCGAATCTTATGTTTTGGTTTAATTTGTATTTGTGATGTTGCTGATTCATTGATTGGTAATGAAAGCCTTCTTTCTTTTAATAATAGCTTACATGCTTAGTTCACATCAACCGCGTGTCGTCATGCGAAGGAATCTCGTCTTGGTATGTGATGCTGCTGTTTCTGTTCATTGCAATTTGAAAACTTGTTTTGATTTTTTTGTTGAGACTCTTGAACATTCTGTTGTTTCATAGATTGCCAAGATTATTCAGGCAGTTAGCAATAAAGCCACAACGCAATCCTTGAAAGAGCAATATATGCAACCACTTGAAGATTACGTCAAAGAAAAACACAAAGAGCTTCAGGTTGGTTTGAATTTTAATCATTTTATTGATCCTTTTTGAGAATTTTGAGCTGTTAAAAGGGAGAGTAAAATACCCTGTTTACAAGACAACATTTTAATGGATTGCTATCTGGATTCGCTATCTAGATTAGTATCTGGATAGCAGTCCTCTAAACACTCATGTTTGCACGTGCGTTCACGCCGGCAAAAAACGTCTTTCTGTTGGATAGTGATCTCAAAGCTGTTTTTGGACGTAATTTTGACAACATTGATGTCTGTATGGAGCATATCTAGATCGCTGTCCCGATAGATTGTATACATGACTTAAAAGTTTTGGGAATTGCTATCCAGATAGAACGTATCAGGATAACAATTTATTAAAATATCATCGTGTGAACAGGGTAATAGAGATCCTACATAGCCAAAAGAAGCATAGTTTCCCAGGATCTAATTGTTATTGACTGTGAGACAGCCATCAGGAACACAAATTGGCCCTCTGAGACAGAAGATTTCAAGCACTAATGAGATCATACCTTCAAACCTGTATTAACGGCCACCTCTGTAGAGCAGCCACCTGTGTATAAAGGCCACTCTAAAAACCGCAAAGTGACACTTCCTAGAGAAATCAACCTGGATCAAAAGGCCACCTCCCACCTGTCTGTAAATGTCATTTTCCTCAGGTCGCAAAGATGACTATTATAGACAGGTTTCACCGTACTGCTGAATGACAGACAGAAATATAAGTGCATATGGGGCATGTAATTGTCTATGTATTGTACCATAGCCAGTGAATTATTCTATGTATGCTGTTCAGTGTAATTAATGTTTTGTTGTTCGATGTTCTTCTTTTACTTATCTTTATTTTGATATAAACGGACAACTTACAAAAGTATTTCTGGTAAAAATGTCTAATAAACACATACTACTAAACATTTGTGGCTTGTGTTTGTCGCCGCTCTGTGTCGCTCTACAATGTACAGTAACATCCACAGATGATGTGATTACAACTTAAACTTTTTTTTGTCAGGTATTCTTGAACCAGCTTTGCGATGTTGAAGACTTTCACCCTTTTCTTGAGGTGCGCCAGATTCTAAACATGCTTATCTATCTGTTTGTGCTATCGCAATTTTGTTATTTTCTGTGATGCCTACCAATTTGAATAGATAAAGATGTACATCTTTTTGTTAAATTGTTAAATTGTCAGTTCTACATTCTTCTATTTTTGGTAATTTTAATATTTGTATTTTTCTTAGATTGAGCACTTCCTGTCATTGCCAAAGGACGCTTACATTTCCATCACATTGAAAGAAATGTATCGATTGCACGAACTGCTGCAGAAGTACAGATCAAAAGTGGTACGTCAACCAATTTTCACTTGATTACAACATTTTAAGGGCAGGATTAACCCAAAGATTTGTCATATTTTTTTTTGTGATTTTCGGATTTTTGTGATTTTGGGATAATCAAAGATTCCAGTTTCAGAATATCAGGTTATATTTTATCATTAAATGTTGTGAAACTCTGCCAAGGTTTGTATTTATTTTCTCCTGTTCTCGGTGTGTTTCTATGCAAGATGACTTCTAGATTGAAATTCATGCTCCAGTTCAAGTTCAGCTAAACAATAGATATTCACTGGACCAAAGACATGTGTTTTACCATTGTAACAAAACCGAATCGAATTACTGTAACTGACTATGTGTACACTCCCGCCTGCTATCGCTGACGCGACTATCTTTAAGTGGCCCTTTGTGGTCTCAAACAATGCAATTTCTCTGTCTTGAGCGACCACTTTTCAGTTGTACTTCGGTTGTTGCTTAACCCTTGTCCTGCTATTGACGGGTATACACGTTTTGAAACAGGTCAAAAGTAGCAACACATAACCAATCAGATAGTTAGTCCTTAGCAAGCAACCAATCAGCAATTGGTGAAGCGACTTCAAGTCTTCATTTAAATAGTTTTACCAGCAGGATAGGGGGGCATGTTAGATTTATCAGAAAAATTTTCATTGGAAAAAGACATGTCACTCTCAGTTCAAATTTGATTTATATTTGAGCAAGCAGAATTCAGATCCAAACTTCAGCTTTCTTTCTAGTTGATAAAGCATTGTTTTCAATCTTCTTGCTTAAAATGAACAAATATAATTATTTTATTTATTATTTATTAGCAATTACTTATTTTTTCTCAATAATTATTTCTTAAAAATTTTATGTTAAATGCAATACTGATAATTGCGTCTGTTTTTATTAGATTCTTTACGACAATGATAAACTCAGTGTGGTCTTGAGTGACTTGGGAGCGCCGATTCCACTTTTCACCATCAAAGAGGACCTCGTTGTCGATCTGCCTCTCATTAGTCGATGGGACAAAGCACCTGGTACGCCTAGCTGAAAGTTAACATGCATTCATCATTCGTTACTCTAGCATTGTTGTCAGTGATGTTTTTTCTAGAATGTTTCAGACAACCGCTACACTATGGGGTTTAAATGTCTTTCTTCAAAAGTTACACTGAAAAAGTATTTTCTAGCTAAGAATTGTTTTCTTGTTTCAAGTAACAATTTGCTTAGAATAAGACTGTGTCTGTCGAAGAACAATATCAAAATTCATATTTGGCTTAGTAATTTTTTGCTTACATCATGGACAAGTATTTGTTTACTAGATTTAAGAATAATATTCCTTGACAGGAGAACTTTTGCTACAACAATCTTTGCAGTGTATTAACGTAGAAAATTTCGCTATTCATCCACTTTGTATAGCTGATAATGAGAAACACAATTAACCCCTGTGCATTTCACAATCAATTTTTAAATTTCGTTATCATTAGAAATTAATTAATCATGGAAATTAATCACAATTTTTTATTCAATTAATGTACATTTTTACACAGTGAGCTACATTTTTTGTTGTAATAGGTCATGTCGTTTTAATTAATATTGGACATACCCAATTATCAATCAGTATTAACGTATTCACATAGGACGTTGGCATGTGATATTTTATTTATGATCTGCGAAATGTTTAGTACTAGCCGACTTTGGCTGTGTTTTTGTTGGATGATCTGTCCTTCTGTTCAGCTTCCAAGTTGTTCGTTCTTTTAGATTTGAGAGCGGATGGCAGCGACTGGGAGAAATCTGTCGAGTATGGAATCCACTCACTGCGTTGCCAGTGTCGAAAGATCCTGATGCGATTATTTGCAGAGGTAGAAATCAACTCAATGCATTTAATAGATAAATTTATGATCGAGTTTAGTTCAATTGCTTCTAGAAACGGTCTGCTCTGATTTGTCTCAGTAGTGTAGCAAAACTACAGAACATTGGTTTGTTTTCAACAATAGGGGATTCCACTCAAATTATATTTGAAGATATTTTTGCATCAATCGATAAAACGGATAATAAGCATGCTGTATAGCTATCTTTAGAAGCCATTTGTCACTGCTGGTACCACCTGTTTTACACTATGAATCCAAAACCATGTGAAAACCATGTGAAAAACCATGTGAAAAACGTGTGAATTAGAAAACAGTGCGAAAAACCATGTGAAAAGGGCACTTTTCACATGGTTTTTCACATGATTTTCACATGGATTTCACATGGTATCAGTTCATAGTGTTAAGAGACCACCATTTGCTGCGCGACTACTGGCCTTTCTCAAGGGGCGAACTCCATAAGTGAACTTTTAATAGCCACCTGTCTTGGTACCGCGAGGAATGATTGAAGAATTGTAAGTCAAGCGTATTTTGCCTGCTCTTGGAAATACCCATCACTAGGAATATTCTTGCTTGCTTGCAACCTTTTGATGTTTCAATTTATTTCTGTATGATTCAGAGGAAATAGTACTCACTATATTTGTGACCATTTTAGTGCCCTGGTTTGGTGAAGGAGGAGGCCTTCTCTGATTTGGTGAAGACGTGCAAGGAGACTGGAAACGAGGAGATGCTCCGCCTCTCTGACCTAGCCTCGTCTCATCTCCTGTCGCTTGCTGAACTCGATCCGACGCACGATGGACAGAAATTCTTCGATGCCGTCAAGGAGGTAACATTCACCCTTAGTATTATTTCTGATTACTGCCACTCTTTCGTAGAAATTTAATTCTTTGTGAGACGTAATTGAGCTCGGTAGTCTCACTTGAGACGTAATCAGAAAAGTCGTTTTGTCAAACATAAATTTCTCATCGCTCACCGGAGGCCTGGACAGCTGTATCATGGTCATGACTCGAAAAGACCTTTTTAACTAGCTACCATTATGGAACAGACCAGTGCATTGTGGGGCGTGTTGGTTCCTGAAGTAGCGGAGAGGCTGGGTTTCTAACCCATAATATTAACGGGAATTATTCTTTTAAGGAAAGTAGCACAGCTTGAAGAAATCTGCATCAGTTTCAAATCCAGCTCTCTCCATTTTGAAATCAGAGACATCAACCTTCCCATATAATGCACTGCTTTTTCCAAAGTGGCAGCTTATAATAATGGTCTATTGTGCAAGGTTGGACTTTTTATCTGGAAGGCGGTCGCTCTGTGCTGGAAACATTGAGTTCAGCCATCAAAGCTTGGTTCTCCTAACCTGTAATTACGATCTCATAATCACACCATAGCCTCTCTTTCGTGAGAACACAGTGCTTTGTGCAGATTATCCCCAAAGCCTTCCCTAAAACTGACTCTGTGGGATGATACACGACGATCTGAATATCACCTAAACCGGAATCCGATTAAAGCATCATAATTACATGTAAGGGAATGTATTGCATGATGCTGCCGCTGGGTTGACTACATTTGCCATCAAAGCATCGATCAATAGACCATTTTCACAAGCTACCATTTTGGAAAAAGCAAGTGCATTATGGGGAAGGCTGATGTCTCTGATTTCGAAATGGAGAGAGAGGGATTTGATACTGATGCAGATTTCTTTAAGCTGTGCTACTTTCCTTAAAAATATAATTCCCGTTAATATTATGGGTCAGAAATCCAGTCTCTCCGCTACTTCAGGCGATAAACATGCCTCACAATGCATTGGTTTGTCCCATAATGCTGGCTAGTGAAAAAGTTCTATTGTGTTGCCTTGTTGCCGTTACTATGGCAGCGTATTAATCTCTCCGTTCTTTCTGTAGACTGCCATTGAACTTGAACAAGAATGCGAGAGATTGCACGAGGAGCTTATCAACTTGAGAACTGTTTACGAGGTTTGTAATCCAATTCCTTTGATTATGCTTCCACGTCGATGATTCGTGACCTATAAACGTAAACAAATTGGAATGCCTGACTTTCGATACTTTTTCTGCTAAAATATTTGCAATTGATGGTTAACTTATTTTGAACAAATGTGTAAGGTATTGAAAAGAGTTCATGAAACCTTGCGAATTAAAGATGTCGATTTTAGGTTTTGGGAATAATTTTATAATAGGTTTTTTAGTTTAATAATAGGTTTCTTAAATTGTATAGTTTAAGGATAGTTAAGTAGAAATGTATAGCTTGTGTATTTGTGATTTAATTTATATCCGATTATACTGTATGTATCAATTTGAAATATATATGAGACGAGTTGGTATTAAAAAGATGTCACTTAATCAACGCTGGTAGAAAATTTGTAATAGTTCTTGATGTTCCTGTCTTTCTTGGGTAACACTTCCCTTTGAAGACTGAAAAAATCTCCTGCTACCTCAAAGGCGTGCCTTGGCCATTTGCCTTGACCACGGGCAGTAGTAGCAGATGTGTTGACAAACCCTTTAAACAAGGTTTGAAGTAAGCCGCGTGGTTAGAAGTGGATTAATAGGAATAATTCTCTAATTCTTTTTAGCCGCAATTGTTTGTAATCCATGATGATAAATCCCGAAAAACTGAACCACTAATTCTTTTTGTTATGAAGAGCTCTGTTAGTTTCCTGTTTGGATCTGAAAGTGACGCACTTCGAAGTTATCAGGATGCGTGTGCATGCTTGAGCGACAGACCGACTCAGATCACTTTAACATTCACGAGCTACCATTGTGGGACAGACCAATGCATTGTTTGGCATGTTGATTGCCTGAAGTAGCAAAGAGACTGAGTTTCTGACCCATAATATTAACTGGAATTATATTTTTGTAAGAAAGTAGCACAGCGTGAAGAAATCTGCATCAGTATCAAATCCCTCTCTCTCCATTTCGAAATCAGAGATATCAACCTTCTCCATAATGCACTTGCTTTCTCCAGAATAGTAGCTTGTGAAATGGGCTATTATCTTTCTGCATTTGACTTCACCTTAAAAGCATCTACTGATTCAACTATTTCGTTAGTCCCTGCTAATTTCTTTCAAAGTTTGACAGCTACTGTATGGTGCTACGTCATAATTATTCAATTTTTTTCTTATGACAGTTTCCGCTAAAGATCTTTGACTTTCGTTTGTTATGTGTGCGAAAAATCTTGTGTGTTTACTGCGAGTTTTAAAAAGTCTGACGTCCACCAATCCTTCAGCTCTATTCCAGTTGATTTATTTTCAATGATTCAATTTACTCTCGTCTTTTATTACCTTAAGGAGCAACAAAACAGTTCTCAATTTACCATGTTTTATAAAATGACGAATAAAATGAAGTCATAAATTCATTTATATTAGATTGATCCTAAAGTGTCAATTAGATTTCGACGTACAGTCAAACCTGTAATAGTGGCCACCTCTATAGAGCAGCCACCTGTGCATAAACACCACTCCCCATATTCCCAAAATGATACTTTCTATAGAAATTAACTTGGGCAGAAAGGCCACCTGTCTACAAAGGTCATTTCCTCAGGTCCCAAAGGTGACCAGTATAGACAGGTTTCACTTTATATGAAGCGTTTGATTTTTACATGTCCGACGCTGGTGAAGTTGACGGTACAATTTTCTCGTTTACTTTAATTGTGTATCGTTGTGCTTTCGTCTATTTAATACGAACATACACCACCTTTTTGTAATGAAGACTGACATTGCTTAAAGTGATTCACGAGCTCTTCTCGTAACCATGGCTACTGTCCTTTTGTCGTTAGAATTTATGTTGGCATGGTGACTTCTTAAGTCAGCAACTGGAAGCTTACAAAGGTCAGTTTAATTCGATTGCTTAAATTAGCAACTCGTTTACTGTTCTTGTATTTTGTAGTGAAATGCAAAAAATCACTCCTTTGAAAGGCCACCTTCAATCTACCCAGAATTTTCACATTGTAATCATTATTTATAGATGTTGATCGTATGACCTTTCAATTAGTAAGGCTGAAATCAAGAGCGAGAATATCCGATGTAGCCCTGGATCTCTCATTCATTTGTACGAACTACTGCACGCCAAGTAGTCTTTTATACCAAGAGTCAACCGAGTAATTTGCTGTAAATGCAGTGGTCAACATTTCACGATTTGGTTGTTTCTTTCGTTCAAAGACATCCATTTTTGTCTTTTGTGCATTCTGTTTGGAACGGACGAATACATTTCTCACAGCGCGATTAAAGATACGTGAAATTATTGTTTATTTGAAATGTTTCATGAACCCTTCCAAAGGACTGCATTGATTCAGGTGATTACCACGAACCACGCTCACTACCACAAACACTTTCGAATTTAGGACAGTACTGTTAAGCCAAAACTCCTCCAATAGACCTTTTTCACGAGCTACCATTATAAGGCAGACCAGTGGCACTGTGGGGCGTGTTGATTGCCTGAAGTAGCAAAGAGACTGAGTTTCTGGTCCATAACATTGGTGGGAATTATATTTTTTAAGGAAAGTAGCGCAGCTTGATGAAATCAGTGTCAGTATATAGAATTTCGAAATCAGAGGCATCACCTTCCCCAGAATGCACTTGCTTTTTTCAAAATGATAATTATGAAAATGGACGGTCTATTCGATATTTCTATTAGTCCGTTGTCTTTTGAACTTGTTAGGTAGTTGCAGTACCTCTGTATTTAATATCATTCCGCGCCTTTGATTTCTGCGTTATGTGAAGGTGATCGCCATTGTTGCATTTCCTTGCGTCCTCAGAGTACTTGACCGCAGTGCGAAATAAAGCGGCGTCGCGCGGAAGCAAAAAGAACAAACCGCCGACGGCCACCAAGCAAGCAATTGGCCCTTGCAAATTCCCGTATACTTTCCTTGAGAAGGAAGGCATTATTATCGAAAGCAATGCCCTTGCCGACAATAGGTACGTCGTTGTGTCCTCTTTCGTTGAAGTGATTGTAAGTTATGCCCAATTGTAAGTTGTACCCAATTGTAAGTTGTACGGACTTTCACGTCTTCAGAAGATACAATGTTTTTAAGACAAGCAATGAATACTTGACTAAAATGCACACTTTATACCAATAAGAAGAACTGTTACAACAATAAGAATCAAAATAGATGTTCACAGTAGTAAAACACTTTTAGGATGTGCCCGATTTCCGTTTCTAGACTTTCACAGCACTTGCTTCAAGCAATTAGAATGAAATCAGTGTTGTGGTGAGTTCATTCAAGCTGTGAAAATCACTAGCGTGACTTGCTACAAAATTCCTTGCCAAGAATGGAAGAAACCTTGATACTGGATGTAGCCTTACGGGTTTATTTTCCTTACCAGGGAATGAACTATTATATCGAGAAAACTAAGGACAGCCTAGAAAACACAAGACGTCTGGGAGGCTCTTCAGGTTGTTACTGTTGGTGTGTGTTTTTTTGTAGGAAAAACAATATTTTCTTCACAATATTGTCTCCTGAACCTGGCATCTACAAAATTGCCCTTCATCACAAAGGTATTTCATTTGTAAATTTATAGCTTGCTTGAAGGAACCAAATTATTGCCTCTTTCTCTGCAGATGCATATCTTGTCGAATTGTACCAAACGGTTTCATATTCACGCCTGTATAATTATTATTCCTTTCGTCATCGAACTTTGTCGTTACGATCAATTGAACGGAATTGTTTCTGTTTTTAGTTCCTGTCCCTGGGTTCAAGCAGAAACTTGAAATGGAGCTTCATCTGGAAGACTTGCTTGAGTTGCAGCATTTCAGAGATCCGGTAAGACGTCGTTGCTTGCCGTGATTTCAAACCCGCATGATTATTATTATTATTATTATTATTATTTTTATTATTATTGT
>OFHS01004552.1:0-13686 GCA_900245855.1 Calvadosia cruxmelitensis
TCGCGGGCCCATTATGGAAAATTCATTCGACCTCACGAAGTCCGATTCTGACAGCACAGGTCACATATATAAACATGGAAGTAGGCTGTGAAATCCTGCAAAATTGCCACTGTCAGAAAAAAACACTGCAGGAACACTTTAGAATCTGCTGTAGGTCTAACTAGTAAACATTCTGTTAGGTTCAAAACATTACGGGTGTTCCTATCATTGTGAGATTATTTAATATCTCTATTTAACATACCAATGATTGTTTTCTCGTCAGTTTCCATTTGAAGATCATGCAGCTGATGACGTAACGAGGCTAGCTCTTTTTCCTGGGAAATCTGCCTGCGACTGATGGATTCACATTGATCGCTAGCAACTTGCGCAACTTCCTTGAGCTTATCACATTCATCCTGCAAATCAGCTTTTTTGCTTTCGAGTTTTGTGATGTATTGTTTGTCCGCATTACTGATCTCAACAGGAACAGCATCTAAACGATGGTAAAACATAATCGTATTGGTCTGAAAAAACAACAACTTGAGCAAAAGCAAATCCTAACACATTGGTTGTACACCAATGCAAACTATGGTATATTAATAGTTGATTGAAAAACATATTGCCGCGATGGTCATGTGAAAAAAGTGTTTCTGTATCACATTGCGGCTGTCTTGTGAGATTTTCTACCGAGTATTTTGGTTTTCTTACAGTTTAAAAGATACAGGCATGGGTAATTGTATTATGCGATCCCAGCCCAGCCAAAAAAGTAGTTAAAACTTATATAATTATGTTAATAAATAAAAACAAACAAACAAACAAAGCAGCAAACAAAGAAGCAAACAAACAATCACAAACAAACAAACACAAACAAACAAACAAACAAAAAAACAAACACAAACAAACAAACAAACAAACAAACAAACAAACAAACNNNAAACAAACAAACACAAACAAACAAACAATCACAAACAAACAAACAAACAAACAAACAATCACAAACCAAAAAACAAACAAACAAACACAAACAAACAAACAAACAAACAAACAAACAAACAAAGCAGCAAACAAACAAACAAAAATACAAGAACTAATCCTTTGCATTCAAATAGGCTAGAACGTCGTCTTGTTTACAACGTACACTTCATTGGCATCCAAACAATTGTAGTTAATAGCACTGTCTACTGTACATTGGTTATTCGCTATGATGTGGATGATCACAACTGTAGAGGGTATGTGACTTGGGATTACTTGCTATGGCAGTTAATCGTAGCTAGTACAACATGACTTACTCTGTAACTGTTCTCTAAGCTCCATTTCAATTTTTTGGCTATCAACGCTGTTCTTTGCCATCTGGAAATAAACAAAATAGAAAGAGTTTGACAATCAAAATTCTACTGAGAAATACCAAGGACAAGATAACTGCTTTAGAAAGTGATTAAGAACAGTAACTATCGAACTGAGATGAGATACTGTTGAAAACATAATAGGTTAGAACTACTGGCTAGAAATCGTGCCAAGAAAAGAATGACTTCTAACCCTAGAAACAGTCAAAAGCAACATTGACGAAGAAGACTGATGAACAATTTCAGGAATCCCCCCGTCCTATGCTAACAATTTCATCATCATCAGTCACAGAAGAAGTCTCAAAACATGGCGTAGCCTCCAGTATACAGTCAGACCTGTATTAGCAGCCACCTCTATAAAGCAGCCACCTGTGTATAAAGACCACTCTTCATGACCCCAACATGACACTTTCTACAGAAATCAACCTGGATAGAAAGGACACCTGTCTATAAAGGTCATTTTCCTCAGGTCCCAAAGGTGACCGTTATAGACAGGTTTCACTGCATTGGTTTAGGAAATATTTCCCAACCATGTATAATGATTGCTCCGCTACATTGTCTCATTGGCGCAGTCGACTGTTGGGTTAAATACTCGAAAGATTTTTCTCTGAAACTGATTGACAAAATTTGACTTCAGATCAATCAATAACAGTGTTCCTGCTCACGGACGTCACAAGTGATAATCAAACGGTCTTACAAAACTGCTTGTCTTAAAGACTACCTCAAAACCAAACTAAAGCCTTTAAAGTACAGTACAATCCACCTGTCTTAAGAAGCGACCACATGTGTTAAGATCATTTTTTGGGGGCTCTCATGGATGGCTGCTTAAGAAAGGTTAAATTTCCCACCTCTTTAAATCTTGCTTCTAATTCCGCATTCCTTGTCTCTAGCTGATTAACGAGCATCTTCAGTTGATCGTACTTGTGAGTTGCATGGTTTGCCTTTTGCGTCTCATTAAGGATCTGTTTAAAGCAAACATCATCGACACGGACACTGGTAAATACTGAGTCAAGAAAAATCAAGAGAAACCTCACAATTCTTATACCCTTGGAAGACGACAATGTGAAGTAATTTGCGATATTCCCCAATCGCGCTTGCTCAACAAGAAGTCGCAATAGGTAACTTCAGGCTCTGGTCGTGTGACTTGCTGTTCACCAAAATAATTTCATCAACAGAACGGTTCCTATTTTGAGCAAGGCATCAGAGGATGTTGTCTATGCTTCTTCTAAGAAATATTACAGCCCCGAAGTAATGAAGTCAACATGAATATGAAAACATACCGAGATCAAATATAGCAATCATATATTTTAATATTGATATCGACATGTTAAGTAAATATCATTGTTATGACGATATGTTACTTAAATGTAAGTTTGGATTACAACACAAAATCGTCAAATACAGCTCAAAAAGAACATTAATTCTAGACATTTCATGATCAAGACACGATTTTCACACAGTTTTTCATATAATTTTCACGTGGATTTCACACGGCTTCGATTCATAGTGTTAACGGAGGTCTTGTTAACTGATTTACATAATCTATGATAGGACAATGAATTGTGGCAGTCAGTAGACAAAAACATACCAGCATCTCCAGCGTGGCAAGCTTCCGTGATAATGAATCAGTGTTAGTACCTTGGGCAATACCGCCTGAAGAAGCAAATTATTCGCAATATAAAAAGTTCTCAAGTCAACAATAAAATTTCGAGCTGGAGTGGATGATGTGTGATCTCAGTGTTAGCTTAAAAATGTTTTAACATCTTGCACATATAGCATACAAGGAAAAAGGACTACGGAAGATCAATACCTCCACCTAATATCGCACCCTCTTGCGGAATCATCTGTTGTAAGGTATACGATCTTTCCTTCTCCAACTGCAGTTCACGCTTCAGTTGTTCGTTGACGCTCTTAGCTTGTTGAAGCTCCAGCTAATCAGAAAAACATTTCGTATGAACTATTGAAATTAAATATCAAAATCACACATAAACCAACAAACAAAAGACAAAGCTAGTAAGACAACGGATACAAATAAAGCATCACACTCATTTCTGACCAATGAAACATGGCTTGCTATCATACGTAATTGGTTATACAAAATGGTATGATTATTGACTTATAATCAGCTAACATATCATCGTTATAGGTAGGGTTATACCAAACATAATGATTTCAATCGATCCAATCACTGACCGATCACAAACACTAAGCAACCGATGTTCCAAACTATGAATAAAGCAATCCAGGAACATCTCTAGAATTGTTGCTTCACAAATCCATATAAATGGTGAGAGTATTGACTCAGTTATAATGGTTATAAAACTTATAGGCAGCCATATTTAATATCCTTAAAAATCAGGTGGGTTGGTGGTGACAGGGTTCCCATGCTAGCAGCGCACACCGCATGCCGTATACCTCCCATCCACCAAGCACCCACGCCATGCTCATCTTGGGCTGACGAGCTTAATAATCCTAAAAGTCAGTACCTTAGATATTCCAACGAACCTAGCTTGTCCTATAATAGGAATACCTGCAGATTATCCAATGAAACAGATTGTTGGGTTAAATTTGCTTCGCTTTGGAGCAAATCACGGTACTTTGTTGTCAGCCCATTGTACTCTCGGTTAGCTTTTTCAAGGTCTTCGTTTGGGACACATTCGTCTAATCGCTTCTGGAGTGCTGCAATCTTGAATGAACTCATTTCCTACGCAGGGAAAGATAACAAAGGGCATTCTATACAAATCAAATCAAGAGAGAAGCATCAATATTGTACACTGCTGTCAGGAATATGTAATGTAGGCACACTTTAGTGTTGATCGCCTGTAGTAAGAGACCACAAAGCAGACAAGGTTTGATTTCAAGCTAGTTGCACTCAAGCAAAGTATGATATCCTTTCAGTTTATCGCTTTTGAATTGCTGTTATCTTACAGGAACAAGAACCAACACATGATGATTTCGTGTTTTCAATTCATCTCAACAGTCATGTTTATATAAAATCTGATTGATCAGATTTCAATTCATTTAGCATTTCATGTAACCTAATGGTTCCATAGACAAAATGTATTTTCATTTTCTCCACTACCGTAATTGTAACCTCGCCTATATTATTTGACAGTTGACATTGAAGTAGTGTGGTAAAATTATGACAGTCACGCAACACACATACTATTAATAGGTGGTAACACAGAAATAATAGATGCAATGTATACATTTTACCACGTTTGTTGCAAGTCCACAATTTCAATCAGACATGATATATCCCAGGCTAAAATAATTTAGGCTGGAATTAGTTCCGGAGGCATTCCTCAGGGGGGTCGCCCCGGGAAAAGTTTTGCGCCAGTTACCTGCAGGAGGATATTTTGCTTCATCTTGCCATTGAATTTACATATATTATATTTAGTCACGTATGACATATATCACATTTTCAACTTAAAACAATGCTAGAGAACTAAATGAAAATCAAAACAAGTTGATTTACATGTGCTCAACAACAAATTTATTCAGCACGTGGGCAATTTTCTATACGATTGATTTACGCTAAGAAATGATCACACAGAGACGAAAAAAATTATTGTCGCGGAATTCAGCGCTTCCGCGGAAAAGGATCACGTCTGATTTCAACAGAATTCCGAAACATTTGCAACAGCGAAAATATCTGCATGAGTCTTCACTTTGGACTATACGTGTATTCTAGCACGGCATATCTTACAAGGGTTGATCGCCATTGGTCAAGCAGACAAACCTTTTGTCTCTCCAGGTAACCAATTCTCTCTGCTATGGCTGCTTCCATTTGGGTCATATCAGTGTGCAACTTGCCATTCTCTCTACGAATTGACGATTCAACTTCTTGAAGCATCGTATAACGTCTCGTTAGTGACCTCTCGTTAACCAACAGGACTGTGACCTTCCTCGCGTAATTTACAAGTTCCTTCTGGATGTCATCACCTCCTTGTTTTATCTCATCAAACGATTTCTATGAAATTAAAAACAACAAATGTAAAACGGAATAGTTTTCATACAAGACAGCAAATAGTATTTATCTTAACAAGAGTAAACAAATAAGCTCTCCTGTGGACCAATTAACATGAAAATTCCACGGTCAAAGAAGCAGAGGAGCCCTCTTGACAAACTATAAACCGAAGCGATGTGAAATCCATGTGAAAGCTATGCGAAAACCGTTTGCAAAGTGCCCTTTCCACATGGTTTCTGTATCCTAATTCACAAGGTTTTCACATCATTTTTTCACATGGTGTTTTTTGTTTCACATGGTTTTACAGAGGGGGCCTCCTATTTCACATGATTTTTAAACGGTTTCAACACGTTTTTTGGATTCATAGTGCCAGACAGGGCCGTTTCCACGGGTAGCCACTGTAGGCATGTGCCTACGGCCCTTTTCTGAGGATAGGCCCTCCGTAAATGTCAATAAATGTAAACTAGCAATAAAAGAATGATTTATACAATATTCGAGTTCTAGAGTAATATTCAAGTTCTGACTTATCAGGTGCCCCTCAGAAAATAAAGATTATGATGATGATGATGATGAGTAGAAGATTTCTGATTTACATGTACAGAAATTCTGTCACAACAGTCAACAGACATGACAGCAGGCTGGATTTCAAGTCCATCCTCACACTCTATGTGTAGCACATAACAGAACAGCTATTGTTTAGAACCAGGCATGAGCGATCACCATTGTGCTATTCACAACCGTAGCTGGCTTTTGTGGTGTAACAATATCCTTATCTAGACACTATTGTGTGTCGGCAAAAAGCCATTGCTCAGAAGTCATTACTGCTTTATAGTCCATTAAATTTGTAAATTTGTAGCTCTTATGAGCACTTTAGCAGGCTCAGGGTGAAATCAAAGGTCCGCATTGAGGCAGTTGTGAGAATTGTGATAACAACCTTTGCCAAATAGACAAGAAATAGAAGTAAACTGGCAGAGTAGTTACACTCTATTTACAATGTCGAAAATATCTCAATATTACTCTCCCTGTCTTTATCAAATACTTCAGGGCAAGGTCCAAAACATCCCAAGGAGCACATCTGTTGACCACTTTACAGGCTGCTGCTCATATGCAATGCAATTACCATCAAAAATAATGAGCTCCTCTTTCTACCTAGAACAATGGCTGGTTTCAAATAGGTGTTGTATTTCAGAGCAGAATTACCAAGTCAACAACCAGCCAATTCCAAAAGGTAATTCCAGTCTTCCAGGGACCACCTTTCAGCTGATTATTCAAATTTTGATAAAAGGCATTTGTAACAGCAACGAAAACACAAAACATTGTCCGTGAAGAGCTTATGTGTGTGTTTTGCTGCACCATTTGTTCACTGACTGGCAACTGCTAAATTGCCTTTATGATAGGCCCTTTCGTAAATAGTGCCTACAGGCCAAAATTCCTGGAAACGGCCTGGTGCCAGATGTATACTTTCAATGCCTGGGCAACTAGACGATGTAGCTGTAAGACCGCGGAGACGACAATACAGATATCAGAATACATTAATTGGTCTTGTTGTGTACCTCATATTGTTGCACCCTGATTACATGCTGTTCATTGCTCAGCTGAGCTTCATCCACTTCAATCTTCATGGCAGCCATCTTTGATTCAAATTCTGATTTGGCATCAATATATTCCTTGTACAAAAGCGCCTTTTCAATACAAAAGAGAAATATTTGAAAAGATTGGATCGTCTCAAAAAAATTTTGATCTATCAATCAATCAATCAATCAATCAATCAATCAATCAATCAATCAATCAATCAATCAATCAATCAATCAATCAAATCTTTATTTAAAGAGGGTGAAAAGCCTGTTAAGTCTAAAGACTTTTCTTCCACAGGGCCCTCCACATCATTAAAACAGTACATGCATGGAATATGGAAAGTTAATGCCTATGATTACAATAGACTTAAAAATGTTATACGGGTAAATTAAAATTGTGTTTAGCGATGATTTCATATTTAACTGATGGTATACTACTACAACTTACTACGATAATGTCGTCAGTATGCCTGCTTAAAAGTTACTAATGAATTACAGATCTATTGGATATCTCACACAACCAGATACAGTCAACTCCGCCAATAACGGTGCGCTGGGGACCGTCCAAATTTAACCGTTATTGGCGAAATCCAGTATAGGCAAAACAATGAAAATGACGTAATCTTTTGTTTTATTAGAACAGATAGCAGCAGAAATTAGCTAACCGTTGCATAGCAGAAAATTATTGTGTAATTGTTATAGTTACGATTGAAATATGACGCCAGAGTAGTCTGTCAAAGAGACGAAAGAGCCATGGACTCAATTTCGCCCTGTATAATGCCATCAGCTTCATTCTGCTGCTTTCTAAAACAGAAACATGACTGTCCTTGTGTAGGAGATGACAGCAAGCGCATTCATGATTCCAGAAGCCGTAGGTACAGGTGCCTTGTCCTCAACATCGTCGTCGGAGTCAGCGCGAAGGTCGACTACATCATCTTTGCCCTGCCGCGATGATGAATGTTCCACGGCGATTTCATCGATGGTTGGCACTCTTGTTACAACTACTTCGTCATCACGAAGAGCACAGTCACAAACTCAATGTTTTTCAGGAATGTTCGGGAAATCCCACTGGACTAACAATGCGGTCAAATTTGAATAGGTTTGACTTCAACTTTTTACAAGAAATTGAAAATACTACAGAATCAATATCGTACAAACTGATTTGGAGGGACTCAAAACTGATAATGGCGAATTATTTGTGATATGTGGCCAGAATTAAAACCGAAATAGACGAAAAACTGTTACCGGTATTGGCGGATATATTTAGCAAAGGCAGACCATAGCAATCATTGGGACTTCAAAAGTTCACCGCTATTGACGAAATTCAGGTAATGGCGGAACCGTTATTGGCGGAGTTGACTGTAATCAAAATTTCTTCAAGTATCAACTAAATTCCGCTGCAGGCTTTGCAACACGCTACAGCCAAACCAGTATCAGCAGCCACCTTACCAGAGCAGCCACCGGTGTATAAAGATCATTCTTCATAACCCCAGTATGATATTTTCTATAGAAATCAACCTGGACAGAAAGGCCACCTGTCTATCAAGGTTATTTTCCTCAGGTCCCAAAGGTGACCATTATAGACAGGTTTCACTGTAATGACGATGAAACTTTCAAATCTTACTGTTGCCAGTGAGTTATGTTGCTTCATTAGCCAGAAACTGTTCATCGTTTCTTTCTTTGTTCTTATTTTTGGTATGATTTTTGCTTTCTATAGGTATCACAGCAAAGCCGAGAGATTGAGTCAAATAAATAAATCACAATAAATTATTATTATTATTATCATTACAATCAAACCTGTATTAGTGGCCACCTCTATAAATTAGCGACCTGTGTATAAAGGCCACTCTTCATAACCAAAAACTACACCTTCAATAGAAATCAACCTGGACAGAAAGGCGACCTGTCTGTAAAGGTCATTTTTCTCAGGTTCCGAAAGTGACCAATATAGACAGGTTTCACTGTGTTCACAAACTCATTTTCTTTATAACTCTTCTTCTAATTCCACAAGATTCTAATGAAAACGTTTTACTCTTCAATTCTCATAGTGTGTTGGGCTTACTTGTTGGTGAGAAATGACTGATATCTTTTTGTAGCAATTTTCCATATTTGTCTGCAATGTCGTCACTAACAATTCTTTGTTGTGCAACTCCTACAAACAGGACACCACAAAAATCCGTTAGCGAATCATGCCTCAATTAAACTCATCCCCATAGATAAGTTGTTTGGCAGTGGTGCTTGGTTTGGTGAGAGCTGCTTACTTGCAAATGGCTGCAGAGAGGGGAGCTACTTAATTGCCAATAGCCGTAGCTGCGATGGATTCCTGTCACCATAACCAAGCACCAGTCACACTGCTAAGTCAGCGGAAATCCTAGAGATACTTACAATGACAATGTTGGGAGAGGCTGGTGGATGATTCGTTGCATCCTGGCTGTTTCGCGTCGTGCGAGGCATAGCAATTAAACGGTTGCAGCAACTGTTGCTAAATTCTCAGGTAAGAAAGCGTGACTAGCAAGCTAGCAAGCAATAGCAAGAATGGCAAACCACTGCTAACCTCGTTCTTACTATAGACACTATATACCTGATTCTGAGACTCGAGCACAGTTCACAATCGTACGATAACCATACTCATTGCCTAGCTAAGAGGCTAGCCTCGGTTCTATCCTTGCTGCCTGCAGGCTATGGTTAGTGTTTAGCCTTACCTAGATTCCATTTAGCAACATGAAAACAAGAAATAATGCAGAAATGATAGAAATCGATTACCTGGAGAATTTGCACAAGGTATTCGTTCAAGCTGGAAATGATGTCTGTCGAAGAGGGAAGCATGCCTTCTGGTAGCTTCAAAGGGTTGAGTCTTATCACTCCCGCACCTGAAAAAGAACATATACAATGACTAAATTAAAATATCACTACAGAGACAATCCCGAGGAAAATATTCTAGTGCGACACTGCTACCGCGCCTCTGGAGCAACAATGCCTTGATTTTCTATGAGCTACAGATCATTTGCGACTTTGCGGTTTAATATTTCCGGTCATTTGCCGTCTATTTCTGGAGGTGACAATCATCATAACTATTGGCAACTACATTCATAACCGGCCATTCCACGAGATATAACCCTTCAACATGTTTGATTTTTGAGGAGAGCACCAGTGGTGATCAACGGTGAAGGCAGTGGATGGTTTTTCTACTTAATCTTTAGACTACCATTGACCACAGGCAGCTATGGATCAAAATAGGAGCCATGTTGAAGTCAATTAATCAAGGTTGTTAACTATAAATGAATGCATGTTACACTGTGCTTTTAATCTTTGCATACCAATTTCTCTGAGCGATTCGATTTCTTTCTGCATCTTGGAAACCTAACATTAAAAATGTCAATCAAATATCTCATTAAGACTTCACTAGGAATCCAAAATCATGTGAAACCCATGTGAAATGGGAAGCACCATTTGAAAAACCATGTGAAAAACCATGTGAATTAGAAAACAGAGTGAAAACCATGTGAAAAGGGCACATTTCACACGGTTTTTCACATTATTTTCACATGGATTTCACATGGTATCAGTTCATAGTGCTTGCAAGTCAATGCCGCCTGGGTTCATGCAAATTCACAGCAGTTCCGTGCGGATGGCCAAGCACGTACTTGTGGAGCATTCTTTGCATTGAAAATCAATGCATCAAAGTAAAAAACACACCATTGTCTGGACATAATCACCTCTTCGTCGTGTCTTGATTTCTCTATTATTCGTTCATTTGACTCTTTTCTCAAAGTGTCAAGTTCATCATGGAGCTGTAGGTTGCGACCTTGCAGTTGATTTATCTAAACAAAAACACGAACAAAACAAAGCATTTTGTAAACTGCTCAAGCGATAAATTACAATAGACCTTTTACACGAGCTACCATTATGGGAAAAAACAGTGCATTGTGGGGCAAGTTGAGTGCCTGAAGCAGCAAAGAAACTGGGTTTCTGACTCATAATATTAACGAGAATTATATTTTTAAGGAAAGTAGTGCAGCTTGAAGCAATTGCATCAGTATCAAATCCAACTTCCTCCATATTCCGAAATCAGAGACATCAATGCACTTGCTTTTTCTAAAATGGTAGCTTGTGAAAATGGTCTATTCAAGGAAAGCGAAGACCATTCTACACCAAGACCGGCTTCACTGTTTTACCACAAATAAAATCAATCTCGAATGAGTTGCGTTGCAGCAGCCAGCTAATTAGCTAGATAGCAAAAGTAGATAACAAGGCATTTGGCAGGTCCCTTATACAAAATCAGACTAAGCAGATATAATACTACACATCCGACTTAGCCTAGCTTGATGATCTGAAACCAATCATCCAGCTCTAATATTGACTTGATACAACATGTTTAATCAATAGGTTACTAAAGTCAGTTAACAAACTTACAGTTGACTTCTGCGAATTGAAACCCACTTCATGTGATAGTTTAGATAATCGGATATACATTTAAAATTCAAAAGGATTTTTAACAAAAAATTCCTTTTGCTGGAAATTACTTCTGCCTTCGAATATTCACAATTTTGAGTTGCCTTGAATATAAAAAACTAAGAGTTAACTGTGTTTTGATTGGAAATGTCTACAGACCATTTTCTTATTTTTCGGAATCGGTCCAAATAAATTACTAGTCCGATTACACGATGGACTGTTTAAGCAAAGCCAGCTGTATTTGTGAAATAATTTAAGAAAAACTCAACCAGCTTCCTACGATGGGAACTAGGGTTATATCGAGTTGACGCCACCACCGGCGAGATAACGCTTAAAACAGCCACTGTTGCATCAAATCAGTGCAAACCTGGGCTTTTAGTAGCGAGCTCAATTCTTCATCTTTATTGTTCTTCTTCGAGTCCAAGATCTACATCAAACAAATAACAATAAATCAAAATATTAATAATAATAATAATTATTATTATTATTACATTATATTGATACTGTCTCTATCTTCTTTACAAAAGAGGCAGGTGTACCAGAAGTGTTCCTTCATGGTTTTTGACAACAAGAAATACAAGCAAGGTATGACAAAGGCAATGTATAAACAAAAGATAAAAGCTCTAATTGACGACTGACAGAGTTTCGAGACTTACAATGATTAGTAATCAATGACAGATAAATCTATACACTCACAGATGGAATCGGATTAGAACGAGTAGAGGGTGCCTGATTCTTGTAAAGCCCACCAGGGTGATTGCAACTCAATGAATCAAACAGCAGTGCTATATGTACAGTGAAACCTGTCTATGATGGTCACCTTCGGGACTTGACAAAAATGACTTTTATAGACAGGTGGCCTTTCTGTTCAGGTTGATTTCTATAGAAATTGTCATTTTGGGATTATAAAGATTGGCCTTTAGACACAGGTGGCTACTCTATAGAGGTGGCTGATAATACAGATTCGATTGTAGTACTGACTGAAAATACACAAACGTTCGCAGGAAAATGTGTTTTGGCAAAATAGGAACACAATGCAGAAAACTCACTGCAATTAGTTGGTCCAGGTTAGCCATCTCTCCTGATGCTGGAAGAGAATCTGTAGACAAACGATAATTAGGAACAGCTAACATACAGATATTAAACAAATAAAAAATTGACATTGAATTTCAAGAACAGATTTATCATTAAACAATCAATCAATCAATCAATCAATCAATCAATCAATCAATCAATCAATCAATCAATCAATCAATCAATCAATCAATCAATCAATCAATCAATCAATCAATCAATCAATCAATCGATTAATCAATCAATCAATCAATCAATCAATTAATCTATCAATTTAAGCAGGTGATGGATAAAAACTATCACTGCCGTTGTAACAGTTGCGATGTTTTCCTTGCCCAGAGCTTTTGATCAACTGCCAGTCTAATGTTTCCGCTCTGGTCAATACCATTCCCACAAAGTCTCTTTCCACAACGTTTCTTGTGATAAGTGAACTGCAGTGCACCCCCACATCGGTTTGCTGAATAACGAATCTAATTATAACTTCAAAGCAATTCCACTAAAGCAATGTGTGCAAAGAACAACTATGCTTCGACAACCTCCACGCAATGTCATAAGCATCTGTATCTTAGTAAGTTACGATGAGCAATCTATTAATCTCCACTATTTCCAGAAAAGCATTTTGCATAAAACAAAATTATGAAAGAACTTGCGAAATATATTCCTAACTTTACCAACACTTTCAAATTAAAATCTCAGTTTTATTTAAACTCGTAAAATTCCAAGCAGTTTTTCGTCCATTATGTGACTAGCTTATTGTCAAAAGCAACATACCTTGTCCCATATAAGATCGAAAGACGTGGATCAGTTCTTTCAATCCAATCTCCAGTTGATTGACTTCATCTTTCAGGTCCTAAATAAACAAAAAAGTTCAGCACGTTATGCATGACATGCTAAGTGCTATGTTTATGCCAGATCACCGGGTCACTTTTACATCAAATGAACGATGATCATATTACGGAAATATATACAGTGAAACCTGTCTATAATGGTCCCTTTTGAGACCTGAGGAAAATGACCTTAATAAAAAGGTGTTGCTTCTTCAGTGTCATTAGTGATATCTTTTACAAAAAATTATGTGCGCCTTCCTTCCACATTTACATATGATATTTCATACTAACAATCACTACCAAACGCCTAGCAGTACGCGAAGGGGTAGCAAAATAGACATTGCTCTACTTGGGGTATCATTATCAATACAGTATAGTCCACTTCATCTTAATAAGCAAATGTAGCTAAATGTAATTTAGGTTAGGTTAGACTCGCACCATAGTGCTGACGCGCCAGGGGGGTCTCA
>OFHS01004554.1:0-12058 GCA_900245855.1 Calvadosia cruxmelitensis
CGCTACAAAGAAAAGTAGTTCGCTACAAGTAGCTAACTACATGTAGTTCGCTACTTCCACCACTGATACCATAATAATATAATATTTGTATATAATATTTGTATAGTTGTATTTGTATGGTATAATATTTGTTCTCATTTGAGCCATTCATCAAAGAGAACATTGCACTATACTTTTTGAATATCTTGTATAGGGTTACCAACCATCATTTGGTATGTGCTAAAGACATTCCTCCTGATGCTGCAATTGGCATATGTCCTGTTTTTCAAAGTGCGAGCAGCTCCTCATGTCTTGATTCAGGTGGGTTGCTGCTCTTGTTTTTGATTCTGGTTAGCTGCTGGATTAGGGTAACCGCCGGCGTCTCTGAATAGCCTTCCTATACTGCCCCTTTTGATATTCATGTGTCTTTATTGGTAAAAATCAACCAAGAATATACACATAGAAGGCACCATTAAGTGTGCACTTATGCTATACGGATTACAAACATATCAAATACTATTTCACTACATTAATTCAAATATAGCTTTTAATTTAAATAATCTAAGTAATGGAGAGGACACAACATCTTCCGAAAGCGATTTCCACAAGCGGACTACACGGTTTAAAAAATAATAATGCCTGATGTTCAATTTTACGGTCTCTACGTAAAATCGCTTTGAGTTTCCACAAGTCCTTGATGGTAATGATTGATGTCCGCTGGGAGCTCAATGTTAACGTAGTCATAGAAATACAAATAGTGATATGGAGCCTCGTATGACTCAGAACACGCCATGACACACTACAAACCTTGTATGTTGACGAGGCAGCAGATTTTGTCATTTCTATTATGATACATTGCAACCTGTCTTCAGAGACCACCTGTGTGAAGAGACCATTCTTAAGTAACCTATCAAAGGTTGGAACAACACGATTTACCTGTTTTCAGTGACCACCTGTGTCAGGAGACCACAATTTGTCTTTGTACGGATTTTCTGTCTTTGTATAGCTTTTGTTTGTCATAGAGAGAAATAATTGTAAATATTTATAGACCCGAGCCTAACAAATACAGCTATCTATCATCCAGTTTTTCAACCTCATTTGGTCCAATGCAAAGTGGTTCTGTTGTCAACGGGATTTAAATTGATCCTAAATAACCACTAAGCTCTATGTCTATGAATAAGATCATTTCAAGTACAATAAAACAACCGTACAAATATACAATACAGTCAAACCTATCTTAGTCTTGGGACAAATGATAACGATGAACGGTGAAACATGATATTGGAACACAAGTGGTTGCTTAACAGAGCTAAATTGTGTCGTTTTAACTTTTACAATTTGTTCGTTAAGGCAAGTGGTACAGTCAAACCTGTATTAGCGGTCACCTCAATAGAGCAGCCACCTGTGTATAAAGGCCACTCTTTATAACATGACACTATCTATAGAAATCAACCTGGCCACCTGTCTATCAAGGTCATTTTCCTCAGGTCCCAAAGATGACCATGATAGCCAGGTTTCATTGTACTGCATTCATGTGTATTTGTTCTTTTGCTGTTTCCTGCTTGCAGATTGTTGTTACATGATCTGCAAACATGTTTCTTAGCTCTTTGCTGGTTAACAATTATTCCATTGCTCTCTTCAGAATCCACCAGCCATACCTACGCTATTTATCTCCTGGATGGTATGCTGTGTCAAGGGCTCTTCCATGATCGTCGATTGGCATAACTATACGCATACTATTCTGGCATTAAATGCGAAAAGCAAACAGCATCCTCTGGTTAGATTTGCTAAATGGTAATTATATTAGTTTGCTGCCAATATTCCAGATATCATCTTGATAATAGACTAAGATTTTATCTCAAATTTTAAGACTAAGCTATCGCTTTTTCCAGTGAAAATGTGAAACAGTAGAGCAAGGGTTTTGGGGCGAAACTTTGTCGCGTGATGAGCATTCCAAACTTCGTCAACAAGCGATATGTGATATGCCTGCTGATTAAAGTATTACAATAGGCTAGCCACAAAGGAGACTGACTGAAGCCTTCATTGTTCAAACCAAGGCCAAAACAAAAGAGCAATAGCAATTTTGCTGAAACTTGAGACTAGATATTGGCGATTGTGTGGCATCCTCAACAAAACTTGCTTTTGCTTTAGAAACTGCCTTTTGCTGTAGAAGCTGCCTTTTGCTTTATTCGTTTTGCCAAAAGCTTTGTGTGACTTATAATACATTCTTGCAAAACTCTGTTCAAGGCTGAGATTTTGTTGATTTTATAAAGTTGGTCTTTTTACATATGTTTTGCTTGGTAAATTAGAGCACTGTGGTGTTGTCTCGTTTTGTTTACTTTAATTTAATCGAAACTGGATAATTGTGATACTCTCTCTGGGATGAGGCTACACAATGACTGTTGTTTGTACCGATAAGCAAATAAGTGCACTTTTTAATGAGATCTCACATGCGGAAAGCATTGCAGAGGTCATGTGCGCCTGTGCCGTGCAGCATATGACTTCTACAATTTCAACAAGCTTTGATGTCTTCAGATGGTGAAAAATGTCTTGAGAACGTCTATTCTAATGATGTTAAAACCTAAGTGTGGCAAAGCATTTGATGTTTGCCTAGATCGTGTTATAGTGGTACTAGTACCTTACTCTGCTGACTAGCCAGTAAGTTTCAAAAGGCAATTGAGATCAGAGTAGTCATGTGAAAGACCTTGTGTACAAAGCATTTTAGCATTCATGCTAATGTCAATATAGAGATCAGAATGCGTGATGTGTCATTTGCCTTTCGAGATCTAGTTTATCTCCTTTTGTGATTATATATTGTTGTTTATATATATTTACTATCGTTGTTGTTCTTCATGGCATTACATGTTTATTTCTGGTCTATTTTACAGGTATGAAGGTGTGTTCGGTCAATTCGCCAGTAAGAATATATGCGTCACCATGGCAATGAAGAATGATCTTGCTGCGCAATGGAATATCAGGTTGTTAGAGCTAGTCGTTTTGCAATTGTTATGTCAGTGAATGTGTTTCAACTCATCAAAATGGGGTTGCTGAAGAGCAGAAATGTTTGCTCCAAAATCTGCAAAAATGAGATTTTAGATGTACATTGGTCATCATTTGACAAAACCGTGGTTAGTAAAGCCAGGTTCTTGATGAAACTAAACTGTTTTGGTCTCAGATTCTCTCCACAAAGTTTGGCTTGGCCAAAGACGCCTCGTTAATAAGACAGTCCACTTAACAAGCAAATTTAAGCAGTCTCACAGTGACAACCACTGCAGTATGTTAGTTGGCCAAGAGTGCAGTCCTGATGCATTTTGGGATTTAAGCTACTACAGCCCTGTTTTTTTTAGCTGAAATTGACCATTTTGACAGCCAACAGCAATCTTCAAAATCGATCACCATAGAAAAGAGTACAGTTGACTGAATATCGAACAAAGCAATTTCTTGGTTTCATTCCACGTGGCGGAGCATGAATCCTAAAATCCACTAACACTGTACTTGGTCCATTGAATGTAAGGTTGTAACTGACTGAGTGGGATTGCAAACGGTTTGTGGCATGCAAACAATCCTAGTGGAGTAGCTATGATTGTTGTAGCATGCTTTTTCCCAATCTCTCTTTCGTAATCCAATCATTCGTTCAACTGTTCTTCTTTCGTGCATCTATTCATTCCGTTATTCATTTATTCCTTCAGTGAATCAAGTTCTGCCGTTGATTGATGTTGCCATTTTATTAGTGCAGATGTCCTCTACGACCGACCGATGTCCTTCTTCAAATCATTAGACGTTGAAGAAAAGCATCTTGTAAGTGTGTTGTCTGAGGAATCTGTAATGTCGATCAACTCGTGCGTATCCATACCTGTTTATTGCGTTTCACAAGCCATGCACATGTGTTCGCTTGTTCTCCCAGGAATGAGGTCACACAGACCTGACATTAGATAAAATGGTGTATTTAATAGACAGAATGTTTCTGGCTGTATGGCAAAGAGAGATGACCAATATCCAGGGCCGTTTTAACCAGTAGGCACTCAAAGAACGTGCTTTAGGCCCTCAGTCTGGATAGGCCCTTCTCAGTGTTAGTTCAAAGATTCAAATTTACAATGTGTTGAAATCTAGTGTAGTGTGCAATCAACTGCAGAGTGCTACCGAGTTAATTTGTCCTAATTTGCTGTTTGTGGGCAAAAGCAACATCTTTGATATGCCAATGGGTGAACATTTTAACACTACAGTGAAACCTCGTTAATATCACTATGGTTTTCCAGCCAAAAATCGTGATAATAAGCGGGTCGTGATATTAAGCGGGTCGTGATATTAAGCGGGTATAAACAGTTGATTCAGACAGAGCTGTGTTCTCAAACTGAAGTGATATTAAGCGGGTTGTGATATTAACCAACGTGATATTATCGGGGTTACACTGTAGTAAGTTTTGGACTATTTACTGCCAATATCCAAGGTCTACGTAATATCTATAATTTTTCTATGATATGATAGTCTATATATTATTACTGGATATTATATTAGTCAATATACTGTTGGTATCATGAAAGCTGTTTGCAATGCTCAGTGCCGTGAAGCATTTGCAGAGTATGATGCGGTGACAGCCTAACAGGGAAGATATTTACTTGGCAACATAAAGATCACAAAGATAGAAGTTACATTCCCATGATTTGTAATTACACCGCACGACTAAGCAGTGGTGGTATCAACAACTTCAAGTCAAGACCATGTGTTACTACATGACTGTAAAACTTAAACATTATTTATTACAGGTGCCTTGTTAGTTGTTACGGTTACTTTTAACTCTTTGTTCTTATGCGCTTTATTCTAGACTCTCCTTCGATTAAGTGAAGAATTTAGTGAATTGAAATGTTGGAAGGGGTGAGTGAAGGCAACCGCAGTTGCCCTTGCGTGCAAATAAAGTTGCAGAAAATGAGCAAATGAATATTTACAAGACAGTGAAACCTGTCTATAACGGTCACCTTTGGGACTCGAGAAAAATGACCTTTATAGACAGGTGGCCTTTCTGTGCAAGTTGATTTCTATAGAAAGTGTCATTATGGGGTTATGAAAAGTGGCCTTTATATACAGGTGGCTGCTCTATAGAGGTGGCCGTTAATACAGGTTTGACTGTACTTTTTGTCTGCTGCTGTTTGCATTATTTAAGTGTATTTGTGTCATTTGTTATTTTATTTATTGGATCTTTCTTGATGTCAGATCGGATGTTGCAGACTTTAGCAAATCAACGTTGCTGACAAGTGAAGATAGCGATGGCCATATCTTATATAAAGAACGACGACCAGCATTGATTGTTAGCAGTACCAGTTGGACAGGTAAGGAGGTGCTGTTAACTGGAGCAGTTGAAGCTATTTAATTGTGTAGTATTACACGTTTCTGTTCATGGCGCTCACTACATTACTGTTAGGCTTTTCTGGGGCATGCAACACAGTGATGTACTGATGTACAATGTGGAGTCGGAGGGAAAAAGGAGAACAAGCATACACACTTGGCGCTTAGTTTCCCTGATACTTCACATAGTTCTATTCAGGATTTTGGATTTAATTTTGATATTTAACAGCAAGTGACTGTGATGTGCTTTGATTGTAGAGGATGAAGATTTCTCCATATTTTTGGAAGCCCTTGAAGGTGACTTCCGACCCTCATCTTTTCAGTTTGTGGCTTTTGTCTTTGATTGATTGATTGATTGATTGATTGATTGATTATTTTTTTATAATGATGATAATGATGATAATGATGTATAATGTATGATCGATTGATCTATTTATCAGATTACAACCAATTGGCTGCATCTCGAAAGGACTTGCCAAATGTCGTGTGCGCCATCACAGGTCCGTAAACATTGCTTCATTACCTGTCTCATGACTTTGTGCTGTCTGCCTGATTGATGAATGCTTGATGTCGTTCAATCTGTCTATCGTAGGCAAGGGACCATTGAAGGCATTCTACCAAGAACGCATTCAGCAGTTGGATATGAAACACGTTAAGATATTTACGCCGTGGCTTGAGCCTGACGACTACCCCAAGATGCTAGGTGAGACGCACACTTATAAATAGTACGTAAAGGTGGTCTCTTGAGACAGGTGGTCGCTTAAGACAGGTGGTCGCTTAAGACAGGTGGTCGTTAAGATAGGATTAGGTTGCATTTATGACAATCGTATTTTGTCTGCTGCTTTTCAGGCTGCGCTGATCTCGGTGTCTGTCTTCACACGTCGTCTTCGGGACTCGATCTGCCTATGAAGGTGTCTTGTCATTCAGTCATCTGTCATTCAGTCATCTTTCCTTTTGTCACCTGTCATTTAGTCATCTGTTATCTATACGCTGACCCATATTTACTCCTTCCTCCATGTCACTTCCACTTAGGTTGAACCATTCTTTCTTATAATTCCTTGTGTGTTTTACCCTGTAGGTGGTAGACATGTTCGGTTGTGGCTTGCCTGTCTGTGCTGTTGGCTTTCAATGGTACGCTGCTCTTCGTTCGCCAATCGTTCTATTGCCTTCAGTCCTTTTGTCTGCAGGCTTAACCTACCATCAGATCTTAGCTCTAATGTCCTGCCCGCAATGCGCATGTTAATGACCAGAGTCAATCTCGCTTTCGTAATCCTCTCTCCTACTCGAGGCTGGACGCTACTGCGTATCCTATTGCCTTCCGTATGAACGGCCCTCGTGGAGCAGTTTATCCAGATAGATAACTAAGCGTTTTCTACAGACAACCAAGTCAACCATCAGGCGCATGGCATCTTTATAACTTTTTCAAATGTTCTATGTGAGTCCTCTTTTATTGGCCTCATTTTCGTTGCAGTCTCGATGAGCTTGTTGTTCATGACGTCAATGGATTGGTGTTCACGTCCTCAAATGAGTTGTGCGCGCACTTGCTGGTAAGAACCTTCAATACGGAAGACCCCAGGAGTTTAGGGGATAGGCTTAAAAAAAGGGAACTGTAATGACAATGATGGGTGCTTGCCATGTATAGTCCGAACACCCAACATTCTCCAAGCCCCTAAATTTTACAGGAGCATTACGTTGGCATACGAAATGATTCTCATGCAGGCATATGAAAGACTTGCTTGATTTCACATTACGTTTATAGAATAGCGTCGTGTTTAGAACTAGACCTTTATCTCAAGTTACCGTTTGGAAGAAGCAATTCCTGAAAAAGCTGCTCTCTGAGTTAAAAATATAGGGATCTGGATTAGATATTGGTGAAGAGATTTGAGCTGTTACCTTATCACCTGATAATATAGTTATTGTTACGACGGTGCAGAAACCTAGTCTCTCTTTTAACTATTGAAGGAAGTCAACTTGCTTCGCCTTATATAAATTAGTAGCTCGCCCTGACTCTCTTGAAGACTGCAGTTTTGGTGAAATTGAACACCCTAACGAGACAGGTACACCTAGACCAACCGTTTCGTTTAGTTAATCCTCCCTCTAGGAAAACATGAACCAACTGTTTCCAGAAAGTTGAGAGCACTTGTTCCCTCCCCTTTCCCCAAAGGGGTATCATCCACTGTGTGTGTGTGTGTATGTATTGTACGGTTGCTGAACTTTATGGGAACATGCCGTTCCTTCGCCTATTGACACGGCGTTTGGTCATGCGCTGCCACTTTTATCATCCACTGCGAAGTGGTTGTAGGTGCCCCCGTCAGCGGCCTAAACTAAATTGTCACTGTGTTCAATCGTAGGTCCTTCTGTCCGATTTCCCCAAGCGGCAGCCGCTCTTATCAAAGTTCCGTGCAAACCTCGTCGATTACCAGAACTCGCGGTGGGACACAAATTGGCAACGAGTAGCACTGCCTCTTTTCCAGTCGAGTCTGGAAACGCGGAAATGAGACCTAGTGCGTGACGCTGCAGCGTTATGTGAAATCGAGGTCTGTTCGCGGTTGACTCGTTGTGGTGACCCCTGTTTGAGACGCTGCAGATGGCGGATTAGTAAACAGATTAACAAATCGCAGATAAGGCGGGATAACTTACAACCAGCTGGTCGCATGCCACGCGCCCTGAGATCAACCTGCTGCTTAGAAATGAACCGATTAATAGTAACAGACATGGCTCCATCCCTGTCGAATGACTTATGGTGGTTGATTGAATGCTAAATTGTCGTTCTTTGGTTGAATTTTCGCGCGTTTATGTATTCATTTGTTGTAAGCTTAGAGGAATGTAGCGCGCCTGCCTCGCATCGCAGTGACGGCCTCGTAGTGCACCAGTCTCGTAGTGTCTACTCTGACCTGAGGCTGTCTAATTCAAATAGACAACAATTATACTAATGGTTGGCAGCCATCATTTTCTGGATCTATATTTGTATCTAATTTTTGACATGATCGCATGTTGTTCAATACTCCCACAAGGTGTTCCGTCCCACAGATTCACTGGAAGCCTTGAAATCGCCGTTCTGCTGGCCCGTCATGAATCGGCCGTCGAGAGATGAGATAGCCAGCCTTGATCGTTTGACTAGATGCAAATTGAACACATCTCCCGTCGCCGTCAGAATTACCGAGCCGTCCTTGTGAAGCTGCCAGAATTGCCCGTCGCTCGTGCCGATCCGATAACCGACACCCTCTTGCTCGGGAAGCAGTCGGAATAAGTCGTAACCTCCCCGGTTGCATTCGGCCTTGCCCATCTTCGTAATGCCGACGAATCCGAAGTCACATCGTAACGCAATCAAAGGCCGGTTAACCAAATGGAAAGCCAACCAATCGGATTCTGTGCCTGCGATCAGCTGACCACCCGTCCGCAAAGACATCGGACGACCATTGTCAGTGGAAAGAGCTAGTTTGCCTGCTTGCCATTCCACGGTAAAGAGTGCAGCAGAAGAGCGATCGTCAGCCTCGGATGTCACGAGCCCCGTCGGTTGTAGCGACCAGTAGCGATTATTGTGCGAGTAAAAGGAAGCCTTGCCGTCGGCCGCCATCTCGATTTGGAATGTCTCACTAACTTCAGCCTCGAGTTGGTTCGCTTTGACATCTACACCTAAAGAAAACAAAAGTGCAGAAGTAATACGTGACTTCCATGAAAACAGTAATGTAGGCTTAATTAATTAATAAAACGAAGTCCCATTGGGGCTTAATTAAGGTGTGGCATTTGCGCTGGACTTGCCAGAAAGAAGAACGAGCGGATATAATCTCATTCTTTGAAGTCGGAGCAAACCGGATCAAGGAATGTACATCGACTGTGACTTACACGCAATTACATATTTGAAACGTGGGTTAGTTCTAAACATTAACGTAGTAATAGGGCGTGGTCAATGAATACACTCATTCCCAGGACCCTAACAATAGACCTATTGTGTAGTACCTTGCTTGACAGATATAAATTTGCCATTGGTCGCTTTAAGTGTGCACTGTGCCTCGCTGTCTTGAACAGTGAATAATTCATCCTTCCCTGGCTTTCTGGTGAGGACCTTCTTGCTCAAAGCGAGCTGACCATTTGGCCCCTGTGGACTGACGTATCTGCCGTCTGTTGTTTTGAAAGCAAAGCATGTCGCGCCGTGAATCTCCAAGATCAGCGACAGGGCGTCTTCTATTCCATCGCAGAGGAAGCCGTCATTTGAGAAGTATTTTCCTGTCGATGCTTGAAACACATAATTACCATTGACGAACATCAATAAAACAACTGCTTCGGCACCCCATGGAACGTCCAAATCCGCTCGTAATTCGTCCTCATATGTTCTCACAAATCGCTTTCTTCCGACGCTTTTCAAGTTGATCTGCGGATGCATGTAAAGTCGTAATCGCCAGACAGCCGACGCGGTCAATTTTAGATTTGTGCAGTCGACTTGATCTTCGTTACCGCATAAGAATAAACCATGTCGGCCCTTGAAGGCAACACCACCGTCCGCAGCGAAGACAACCTCGAAGTTAGCATCGTCTGTTTTTGTCTCAGATTGGCATGAGACCGTACCTGCTTTGTCCGCTTCCAAGTAAAGACCCTTGCCGCTGCGCAGAGTCCCGATTGGCGCTGCGTCGCCCGCTCCTGTCTCCTGGTCGAACAACCACACCTGTTTGAAGCGCAATGAACTGGCACTGGCGTTTAATTTGTTGCCAAACGCCTCGGCCGTCAAATACTTGCCAGCACTGTTAATAAGTCCGACTTGAAGACTGCTCATCTTTTGAAGTGTCGATCGAGGTCGCACAACTGTCTCCACGTCGTTCAAAATAAGATGTACTTATAGCGAACAGATGCTCAACTCTCAGCCTTCAGCGACAACTGCAGCCGTCGTCGTGTCTTACAAAGTGACAAGCGGGGCGTCACGGGGCCAGCGTGCCAATGAACGGACGCGGTCTTCCATCGATTTGCGGTTTCCCCTCGTCGCCGGACGCAGCTTGCCACATGCCACGACAACACATCAAACAGTGGCTGTCGTCATATGAATCCAAAGTAGCAAAATGCATCATTGGATGTCGTTTAATGACATACATACAGACAGACAGACAAACAGAGGGATGTATGTGAGGGAGCGATGCAATATAAGGACAACATCAGCACAACATAAAGTGTCTTGATGTTTGTCTGTCTGAATGACCGATGGCTCACTCTCTGTTCCCTTTTACAAGCTGATTAGGAAAGACTAAAGGAAAGACGAATCGGTTGATTTCCATTTATGTCTATAGTATTTTACAGTCAATGGCAGGACTTACTATAACGCATCTCAGTCAATCAGGTAATGGTAAATACACTGAATAGATCATAGACAAATGATAAGTCGACCCCACTTGTTCTTTTCAACAGGTACCAGGCGATGTCAACTGCACATATTCGCACATATGACAGATAATTACTTAAAAGCACAGGTTTTACTAATATTTAAAATTAAACATTGAATGACACATACAATTGACAGGTATTATCTAAAAGCTAACCTAAACATTGTGTTACAATAGGGGCGGCGATTGGTTATTGGAAATAGCAGGAAATGAATCACCAAAAGCGTCCCAGGCAAAGCTCCCGCGGGAAAATCTTTCGAACTTGAAATAGTCTGTGACGCTAACGTCACGTACAGCTTTCAGGAAGACGGCGATGGCCGATGGGCTACAGAGGGCAGTGGATTAAACCATAGTTGACTCTAAATAGTAATTTGTGGCCGTGTTGGCTTCAGTGTTCCGTGAGACTTCTGTCATTTCTCTACTTTGATGAGAAGTCTTAAGTTTAATCTTGTGAAATTTAAATGGGGCATTAAAGATGTTACGCAATGATTTGTTTCTTTGTCACTTGAAATTTCTTCAAATTGAGACCAAGAAATTCCACAAGCTTGACTTCACGTTATGGCGTGCTTTCTGAAAATCTGATGGAATTATTTGCATTATTTGGAATGGGCACTTGATTTAGCTGTGCTGGTAAATTTTCAAGATTGAGCTCGAAAGTTGGCGCACGCAGCGTACGACGCTGGCTGGAGCTATGTAGCTTCTTTGATAAACCAGTATTTCGCTGTCTGTCCACTGTGGTGTTTGTTCGGTGACACTAGACATGTGAATGTACTATCTGTTTTGATGCATCATTTTAGGCCGTGGGCCGAGGCCGAAAAATGTGAAGTTGTGCTCACCCCCTCTCGTGAAGGGACAAAAAGCATATCAAACGAAAGCCCTTGACGTGCTCTATAAAATTCAAAAATGTTCACGGAAATTGTAATCGGAGTCGGTATTGCGACATCCGAGCTGACCTCGTAGTCTCGTACTTGCGTGTTGTCTGTCTCTTGTTATTACATCTTCGTCGAAGCAACAGCGTTCTCCTTGTCTCCGTAACATCGCTGGTTTACTAACGAGCAATTGATCATTAAAGATCGCGTAGCGTGCGGCTTCGTCGTCATAACAACGGCGACCTTTGACACTCCTGGACAATGGTTTTTCGAGGAATGTAAGATGGCGCAACCCATTAGACCGCACCGTTCAACTATGCAGACGCAAAGCGCATCAGTACGGCTTTAGCACAAAGAGAGCAAATCAAAATATATACTGTTTGATTGCAGCTAGTTCCAGAGAATCAAGGAGATGAAATAACCCCGTAAATACAAAAAATGTCTTTACTACTTGAAGCATTTATGCCACAGAAATCTAGAAGCCGCCGACCAGAAATGCGA
>OFHS01004555.1:0-13675 GCA_900245855.1 Calvadosia cruxmelitensis
TATTATTATAAAATAATAATAACGGTTTGCTAGCATTTCCACAGGTCTAGTGGCTCTTTACAATACTAAGTATACATAGGATTTTAAATAGAAATGTTCCTTATACTGTAGGCAAATAAATGCAGTCATCGTTAAAAATTGAACTTTTTACGATATCTAATCTATTAGTTGCCTTACATAAAAAGTGTTGCTTAGTGTGGCGATAAATTTCATTGCGGTCAGTGCAGGTTTTAAGATTTTCTGCTAACTTGTTGAAACATGCTATGCTTGATACTGAAAAGATCAGTTACTGTCTTCCCATGAATTACTTTATGTGGTATTAATTCTTCTCTCGCAGGGCGGATTTGCGATGTACTGCTACGCCTCGCATCGGCGGTGACCAACAGCGGACATGCTGTCAATGTTGCAACGGGGGTATCAAAGTCGGAGCCCAGGGTGGTGACTGCTCGGTCAAGAAAAGCTCCCCGCTGTGCAGTGAATCATTCCAATCATGTTGCAAAGCACAGCGGATAAAAACAACGCAAGGTAAACGATGACCACTTTATTAGCGAACGCCAACATACAAGAGTTTCTAATTACCAAATGATCGCAATACTAAATAATAGTATATCAAGATATTATCAAGTAAACCAATAATGAGTTGGTCCACACATTCATAGAATAGTTCTCAATGCAGCAAGGCAGAGCAGTAAAAACATTATTATATGTCAAAATATATAATATGAAATATCAGAACAGTATATATAGGTAGTCTTTAGTGGACCGTTGAACCGTGTCACTTCTTTTCACAATGATATATTATTCCTGTTATCTACAGTACTTTATAAAATTATCCTGCTTTGGATTTTATTTCAGCAGCTACAACCTTGCCATCAACAAAGGCCCCAACTGCTCCTGCAACTCCAATAAGAGAAGAAGCTAACAATACAGCGTTACCAATGGTAACCTGTGCCGATCTCAAATGCTCTGACTCTTGCGTCACGACCAGCGGTGGTCCACGGTGCGCTTGCAGTGAAGGCTTCGAGTTGGATAATGGCGACCGCACCTGCATTGGTAAGCCAACTGGAACTGTGGTGAATCTCAGTAGGATGTATAGTCGCACCCTTATCTTCACCCGCTGATTGAGTCAATTATGGAACCCTGTGGTTAATAACCTAATTAAAAGGGACCGGTCATTATTCATGCCTATGGTTGGTTTGGTACCGAAGCTCAAATGTGGGTAGCTCAAATTTAGCAACACCGAAGGCTGGGTAATTTTATTATTGGCAGCCACATTCAACTGACATTTCTTTTCCTTTGCTGATTCGATCCCAGTGTCGTATAATTAAACTTGGTATGGCGTCCTCAAACTTTTTCTATCCATATTTGATCCTCACGGATGAAGAAATGCACTTGATGCCAATTTTTAATACCGGTGTATGATGTATGCTTTTCTGTCTACATTTGTTTAATATAATATTAGAGGTTGGGTAATACTTTTTCTTAGCTATCTAAAGGTTGGGTAAAACAAAACAAAAAACTTTTTGCTTCTCTTCGGTACCAACCCGGGGCGTAAATAATGAGCGGTCCCTAAGTAGAGATTTATTGCTGTCAATCGTCTGCACAGTAATCATATGACTTACAACGGGTGTTGAATGCATGAGCGTCACTCATTAGCTTCAAAAACAATCTTTACTTTTACAGACAGCAAACATATTCATTGTAATCCGTTTTAAAACGTGCTTGTGATATTCTTTACACACACGCGAATTTGCAGGTATCCGATACGAGACAATAGATTTGCATCTTACAAAATCCACGAAGACTATGTCACGTTGTGTGTTATTAAACAGGATCTATCATTTATCCGATAACTAGCTTGGACTGCACCGTATGTATAATAATTATAATGATAAACTAATTGTTTGTTGATTGTTGCAGACAAGAACGAATGCCTAGAGCAGAACGCATGCGCGTCATCTCAACTATGTCTGAATATCAAAGGAAGTCACATTTGCTTGACACGATGCCCCTACGGCTATGATGTCGTCGATAGAAGATGCGAAGGTTGGTGGAAGCAAGAGTCATGGTCATTTTATTGGCAAGGTTCTTATCTCCGGGGAATTTTTAAGGGATTTAATATTGGGGTAGGGGACGGTATATTTCGTATGAGTTCGTCTAACCTTCGTACTCAAGCGTCTACTGTCTGTGCATGTCCCTGAGTGACCGTGATAATGGCAGGATAGAGGAGCCATGAAACCCCACCGTTAAGAAATACAAAAAGAGGGTCAAGGCAAATGACGTAATGCTACGCAGTGAGAAGATATATTTGTTATTCATCTTCAACGCCTTTGGGGACTGAGAAGGAGGTACCCAGACCTCTAGTTCCTTTGTAGACCTCCCCGTGTGCTTGCAACATGAACTTTCTTACTACTAGCTGGTCGGAGCTGCTATACGAAGCTTCGGTCAGCGTCATAGTTATGTGCCACAGCTCCCAATAGACTGAAGTCGATCTCTTCAAACCATTCGAGTCCTACGATTTGCAAAGGCAAGCACAGCAAATTTAAGGTGCCCATAATTCATCTATCTTGTAGCAGATAAATAGTTCGGCTTCAAGGTATAGCCTTTCCAAAAACGGCCCCGTTGGAAAAACGTCATATATGGCTCACCAGATTTTCTGAATCAATTTTCTTGTCCCTTTTGTTGTAATTTTAGAGCAGTACAGCAAGTAGTTTTAGCACGTCTGTGAATAGGTTATATTTTGTAAACGGTTATATTTTATATTATTTAACTTTCGACAAGTTTCATTATGTAAAAATATAAGTTCTCATTAATTTATCGTATATTATATATTTACACAATCAATTGAAATTAAAACATACACAATAGATTTCGTGAACTGAATACGTTTTTCTTCAACTAGAAATCATACCTTTTGCAGTGCACCGACCAGTCCGTTATTTGGTATCTCTCAATTTTTATCGTGATGTGCTCTTAACTTTCTTCAGACATTGACGAGTGTAAGCTCGGTCAATCTCGCTGTTCGAGTCGATACAAGTGTGTCAACACGGTGGGCAGCTACAGATGTCAGCGACAGTCCTGTCCAGCCGGATTCAGAATGAGCAGAGATCGTTGTGTTGGTGAGTAAGTCAGTAGAATATAGTATAGAGGATATGTACGTATACTTTCATATGTTACCTTGGTAATTAAGACTTTTGTAAACGCAAAAAATAACACAGTAAAAGCGGTCAAACAGATCTAATGTGAGTATTAACAGTCAAACCTGTATCAGCGGCCACCTCTATAGAGCAGTCACCTGTGTATAAAGGCCACTCTTAATAACCCCCGAAGTGACACTTTCTATCGAAATCAACTTGGACAGAAAGGCCACATGTCGATGAAGGTCATTTTCCTCAGGTCCCAAAGGTGACCATTATAGACAGGTTACACTGTATGCTAATTCATGTATGCGTCATTCCTGCCTACTCATGCGCAGTTGTAATTCTTTTCGCGTGCTCCACTTCCTCCATTTACTTGAGCTTGGACTCTAGACTATTGATATTATTGTTGTTCTCCTGTTAGATATCAACGAGTGTAGCGAGAACAAGCGGATATGCGGTGAAGGTGGTCTCTGCTACAACCAGTACGGCTCCTACTACTGCCTCTGTCGGAAGGGATACAAAAAGGACGAGGCCACAGGAAAATGCATCGGTGAGAGAGAATAGCTTGCAGTGTGTGTATAGTGTGTACGGATGTGTAGTCGAAACTGTTCTACCTGTTTTGCTTCGTGAAACGAGATCACGTCTGGCCTCGGTCCTGATTTCATTTTATCTCGTTATGGCGTTGACCTTAGATCGTGACGAATGCACGGAAAAGACGCGGGCCTGTGACTACAAGTGCTTCAACAAGCCTGGTTCTTATGAGTGTCGTTGCCCACTCGGCTACAAGACGTCTCGAAACCGATGCATTGGTAAGAGCAATCGCTTTCGCCAATCGTTCACTCAACTATGCTTTGTTTGTTTGTATGTTTTTTGTCCAGATGGGACAGGAGAATAAAGGAAGGGTGGACCCCCAGTTACATACTTTCATTACTGCATTCAGACAACAGTAGTACATGTTTCGACAGTGATTAAATATTTTCTAATACTGTACGATAAGCAGCCAGACGACAGATCAATTGCTTTCAAGCCAGATTTGAACTTATGGTACGACTTTGACATTACAACTTTGACTTTGACGTCACTATTCTTATACACAGACGAACGAACCGTGTTACTGCAGCGACGTGTTCTAAAGTTGCTTCCATCTCTTTCTCTTTCCAGACGAGAACGAGTGTCAGAATGGCAAAGGCAAGTGCCCAGAAGGTTATTCCTGCTTCAACAAATTCGGCAGCTACTCATGCATCAAGAACACATGCCCAAACAAGTACTACGTGCAAAAGACTGAACAGTACGTAGACTTCAATAGGATATGAATTACTCCGATGCAAAGATACAGTAGTTGTTTTTTTGCCGTTGTAGAGAGCTACTTCTTCAACGAATGATAGAATAGTAAATTTGATTTGGGCTCGACAGATTCTGAGATTGAAGTCACTTACAATGATAAAGCATAACTTCTGTTCCTAGACGTCAAATAGAAATAGACTAGAGTTTCAATCATCAAATCCAGACCAAAATAGCGCATAGACTGTAAAGATCATTAGCGCATATTGTCTATAGATAATTAGATAATCAGCCCACTTGAATTTTGGAATTTATGGAGGTTAAGTTTTTATCTACTATTTACAAGTAAAGTGTATTTTTCAGATAAAAATATTAAATGAGAATAAATTATTAAATTACAGTACTTGATAAATTACTTTTAATCAACCCATTCAAGATAGTGTTTTCTTGCAAATTTAAATCAAGTACCTTGCCATGCTTTCTACTTTTAATCTGTTAATGGTCAATTTATTTGACATCATGAGTCGTAACCCATAAATTACGCAACGATTACTCCAGAAGAAATGTTCTGTATAATAATTATTACTCGCAATTATGCTAATCAATGTCAACGTCATTCCTCTCTGCACATGCGCAATTGTATCTCGTCTTATATCTACGTGCTCTATCTCATTATATTCACTTGAGCTTGGGATTGTTGCCGTCCGAACACGCAATCCTGTGTCTCCTCGATGTCGCAATCCTCTCGAACATAACGATCGGATTTTGCCTGATCCGATATGAATTTCGACATGGTCGTGACATATAAATTTTCAGCTAATAATTAGCACCGTGCTCAAATTAATTGATTTATTTAACTGTTTACATCGGCTTCATGACATGTTCCAAGGCTCATTAGATATTAATCAGGGACAGTTCGTCTTGTCCATGGTCGGAGCAATGAAAACAAAGATTCAATGTGCCTCATTTGCTTGTGTTTACAGGGAGTGCAAGTTGTATTGCATGGTTCGTGGTCAATGCAAATATCATCTGGAACAGTCAATCAAGTGGCAAGCCTTCAGATATCGAAAGATCGTCAAAGCCGAAGAATTCCAGTTCACTTACATCGTACGAGTGAAAGCCTACTTCATTCGACCGACGATCTCATTCTATCTGCATTCAGGTATGTCAACAGATTTATACTCAGTACAGTGAAACCTGTATACAGTATAATGATCACCTCTGGGACCTGAGAAAAATGACCGTTATAGACAGGTGTTTTTTCTGTCCAGGTTGATTTTTATAGCAAGTGTCTTTTGGGGGTTATGAAGAGTGGCTTTTATACACTGGGTGGCTGCTTTATAGAGGTGGCCGCTAAGGCAGGCGTGCCTATACTGCTGATCCAATGATTGCTTCTCGATCCGATCTGATCTGATTCGATCCGGTCCGATCTGATCTGATTCGATTCGATCTGATCCGATCTATATATGGCATTGTGAAATTGCATCGTGTTTTTATGATAGACAATTACCTAATATCTCATTTAGTTCTTTGTTAACACGTTTCTGTTCTACACTCTACAGGAAATGACGACAATAAATTTTTCGTTGAGAGGATCGACGCGGAGACGGCTAAACTTGTCAACATCAATGAACTGACAGGACCCAAGACATACCAACTCAGACTACACGCAGATATATCATACAACGGACGCACTACAACAAGATTCGTTTACTTCTTTTATGTCTACGTATCCCCGTACAACTTCTAAATAGAAAAATACAAAACGTTTGCCACGACCGACGAGGAGAGAGCTGTACAGACGAAGCTGATGGAACCAGACGCTATTAGCCTGGGGCTACTTTTGCAAGACCAAGGCTAGCCTGTCGGCTAGCTGGCTTGGTAGTGATTGGCGAGCTTCGATTCAAACTGAAACATATTAGTAATCCAACTTGCTTTAAAGTTGACGTATTGTCTTTTATAAATGGCTAACATTATCGATATAATTATGAGAACAGAGCGTCGCCAATTCCGCTATTTATGTTACGAATAGTACAACACTATACAACGCGGAAAATGGAGACATTCGATTTAATTTTGACGCATCGTGATTTTAATTATTGCGGAAGAAATTTTATTATTGTAATAACAGTGACTTTATCGATCAATTATCCACGGACGACAATTGTTACATTATTTGTGTCACTCAGTCTTCTGTGAACCATTTCCTAATTAATTGGATATTTAAATAATTAATACAAATTTATGGTAATTAAGTACGAACCACATAAATTCAATACGAGCGGTACTTGTGGCAGCAATGCATCACTGGGCGCTCGAATGGTTCGAAAGGATCGATTTCAGTCTCTAGGGAACTGAAGTCTTGCGTCATCAGCGTGGGAAATTAAAAGTGTGCTTGCCCAAGTGTCTGCTGTTGTGATTCTGCCTACGAATGTGTGGCTGAAATTAGCGAATAATTATTTGTTGTTGTTATTGAATTACAGCTGCTATTTTACTTACCTGGAAAGTTTTTCACAACCACTGCAAAGGTTGCGATATTGTTTGACTTTAGCTCTTGGTCTCGCCGAGTCGGCAAGAAAATGCCGAGGGATGCTGAACTATTTATCCCCAACTTATTGAAGAAATAATAATATTATTGTGTTCAAATTCTTTGATATACTTTTATGGACTGAACACGGAGAACTGTGACCAATATGGGACTAATTTAACATCCTCTCCGATGCGAAGCAACGATACTGGACGCAGCTGCGTTAGTAGCACGAACCAGCTAGTTTACTTAGCTTATTCTCTGGAAAGACAATTTGTTTCATTCAATCTTTTTAACTGAAAAATACATTTTACTTGCAACTACTAGATGAAAACTTAGTATATTGTACAACAAGTACAGCTAGTATACTGCTAGTTTACTATACAACTTTTTCATTAAGAGCAAGGAGAAATCACATCCGAAGATACCGTCATCCAAGTACCAGAAGTTGAAAACCGACGAAAGCCATACCCAGGGGGCAAACTTATTCGAATTTTGGTCGATTTCGCGTCGAATGACGACGTCGGTTCCGCGTCGTTTCGTAGTTGAATATGAAAGAAATATCGACGTCGATTAAAATCGACCAAACCGACGTCGATACACCGACACGATATCGACACTTGCGTTTCTATATTTTCGCTTGCGGATTTATTTTTCGTATACATTTTCCATGTACGATTTTACAGTTTTATAAACAAAAGACAACACTGTTCATTTCTTTGCGCTCGTTTATTGTGCCTGTAAAGTAGCAGAACAACGTAGCAGAATGTACACAGCAAGTTACTGCAAGCATAATCATTATTATAAACAAATTTTGCAAGCATGACTTGAAATGACAACATTTCAATAGAAAAAGAATTTCAATAGAAAAATAAACTTAACGGAAATTAACAAGTTAGCTTGCGTGTTGTGTCCATAATATGAAACCTCAGTTTCATGGTGGCTTCTCCATGGTTCTCTTTTTCTCTTCCTTCGTCTATAACACACTTTCCGACTAGATTTTAAAGTTGTTCTGCCGCTCTAGCTGGGCCACAATGTCCGTTGCTTGAAGATAATTCATTAAGAGGTAGCTTCATTGCGCTCTCTAAAATAAATAACAAGAAAAGAATTCATAAATGCTGATATTTTTGACAAATGCCAGAAAGCAAGCAAGTTATGACAAAGAGGTGCGAGAGAGTATTTCTTAATAAGAGCTTGAGAAATAATTCAAACATGAATTAATTTATTCGCAAATTGAACAAAGAAAGTTACATTTACCTTTTGGACAGTCTTGAAGGCAGTGGAGAACGGCAAGTACTAACAACCTTTTGCTTTACAAGGCTTTCAGTTGAGTTGGCAAATCTCTACCTCAAGAATATAAATGCTTTCAATTCGCAAACAAGTTATTGCCCAGAGAGCGGAAAATTGGGAACTCAAAAACTTGAAATTTTTTGCCAGTCGAAGTTTTGATTGACGTTATCATATATTTCGCTGATTTGATTGGTTGGCTCATCAATGAGTTGCCTGGTTGCGGCACCCGAAACCAGGTTCGTCATGTGGACCATGCGCGGGAAAATCCGAAATTCCCCAATGTTGAGTTTTGGTCGGTACGTCAACCAGATTTCGATTGTTGACATTGTATCGCAAATTCGGGTTGAGGTCTCTACGCGAAAACGACCTCTTGTTTTGCGGCGTCGAAGTTCGACCAGATATCGATACGAAATCGACCGTTTGGTCGACAAACGACGCGGAATCAACTGCGAATCGAATAAGTTTGCCCGCTGGGATAGCAATGATAGGCTGGATGCATATCCCAAAGGTCAATCTTTATTAAAACTTCTGTCTCGGGGCGAGATAAGAAGAATCTAGCGGCATGTGCTGTGGCTAACGAACCATGGCTGATACAGTACCGCACCCCAGTTGCTTGGGACACAAAAAGTCCTTAGATCAGCTTAAACCATAGAACTATGCTTAAACCGAACCTTGCAGCAATTTTGGAAGTCAGCCGTCGCATAGTGTCCCCAACAGCTCTAGAAGGCACTCCATCCTGAGGTTTATATAAGGCTGAAAATGCTTTCCTGAACAGATGGATCTTGATCATGCTCTTGAAGCTATCGACATTGATGGTTTATTCTTTGAGGTGCTGGGGTTTCAACAAATCAGGACCAGCAGCGGAATCAGGAGCGAAATTTGTGACTGCTGCCTAGACATCATTTGCATCACATTGCAAGCATTCCAAGATCTGGGTATTAACATTTTGGCAGCCAAATAGGAAACCCTGGGATTAGCCTTTTGGGTGCTTGGCAGCCTACGCCGTCATTGTATCTGCGAAGGGGGGCAATAAGTTTTCATTTGACGAAGCTATTCTTGCAGTGCCACGAACATCATAATTCTCAAGCTTTCGATCAATAAGTTTGTTCAAGGATTGGCTAGACTGTTCTGAGCTAGAATTCCTTGCCATTCTGTCGAAAATCAAGCAGACATGGATTTGGTTGATCACACCATGCAGAGAATTCATTTATTTACTATTTTACTTTCGATTTGAGGGAGCCATTTGCTCCATTCTTTGGCTTGCGAAAACATAAGGCAAGTGCAAAAAGCAGCTCCAAAGGGAATTCTGAGTAGCGACAGATTTCAAAACCTTCCATCGGCAACTTTGGCGGCCAAAATTCTTGCTCTTCTTGGAACGTGGTAGAGAGGGAGAATATATGGTGCGTTTTTTGTTTTTTTGTTTTTTTCAACAGCAACTTCAATACTACCATCGGATTTGACTCTTTGTGAAACGTATTATGGTCCGCTGTGGTAGCACTCGAACATAATATTGAATTCCCACTGGGGTAACAACATAGAAAGTTTTGCCTAACGCCAATGCAGATGTTATGAACAACAATTCCAGGCAAGAAGAACAGCGTGACCAACCCGCTTTGAAAACTGAGACTGTTCCAGGCCACAGCACCTACATATTCTGGAATCCGGGATTAAACTAGAGGACTGTCGCTCCAACGCAGCCATAGTGGCCGATCGAGTGATGTCGGTGATAGATTAACTAGGAAAAAGAATAGTTCTGGAGAAAGAAATGTAAAGTCATAACTTTATCAGCGTTTCTTTATCACTCTAGTTAGAGGAAATGCATTCAGTATCATGGATGCAATTCTAAAAAGAGATTTCCTTTTGGAATATTTTTAGATTTTAATTAGGCTATTTTAATGTTCTATTTAAATAGACGGAACTCTACAGGATATTGAATATTGTATGAAATATAAAGCATCTTCTTCATTTCATGTACTGTACGCTCGTGTAGTCGTGTCTCGTCCCTGTTGTGACCGCCGAGTTCTACAATGCATTGTACGAAGACCCAGCCTCATACTCTGAGCTAGCTAGCTGAAGAATGTTGACCATTTTCAAAATGCATTATGATTTATAACAAGGCAAGGAATGGCATCAGAAATTGCTTTTCTATTTCTGACCACGATTAGATTACGGTAAGAATGGACAAACCACAAAACAACAACACTTCACCGCTTAATGTTAGTTTATGCTATGTAAAGCATTGTTGTAAACCAGTGACGTCAGTACCCGACTGACGTCACTAGTCACCAGTCGCTGTTTTTATCTTGGTGCTGGTTCAGAGAGGTGGTTGCGGAATACACGTGCTTCAGAAATATATGTTTTGCTATCCCTTATACAAACCTTAGAAATCCTTTGTCGTTTAGTTGCTTACTGAGAACATTACAGTTTACATCGCAAAGGTCGCAACGAAACATTACGAAATTCGTACCGAAAGTTACCGAAATTCGTACGATAATTTTTCACTCGATTGCACAAACCAATACCGAATCGGCTCATGACCTGAATATGACCTCGCTTTGAAGCAATCACAACATCTCTTTGATGTCAGATTTGTGAAAACAGAAGCAGTCAGATACGATCAGTGAAACCACATTGATTAGTCAGAGGGTCAGGGACATCAATGTTTGCGGGTTTGCAGCTCCTTCACAAGATCAAATCAATAGACATTTTTACGTGATGGCGTTTCTGGCGATTGGTCTTGGACTCCTCAGTGCCGTGTTTTCTGGTGAGTCGTACCGTCCTTATTAACTTTTCGATTTATAATACTTTATTGCGTCGTTTTTCCTACTACTCTTGCTGGCACTTTGCCGCAACTTTTAAGAAGGCGCATGTCTTGCGTGCAACACATTAAAAATAGTGCCCTTCATTTTAACCCTATAACATTCAGTAATGGCTGGTTGATTACGACTTCTTCGAGGGGCAGGGGTTCGTTGGTTGGTTTAGGTATTTAATCTAGAAATAGATAACGGATATTAAGATTTAAAATGCGTATATTCAGTCGCAATTGCACAGTTAATGTGTAGAAATCATGATCAGACTGGTCAAGTTCTATTTCCTACATTTAGACATTGAAGACAGTAATTGCAAAGCAAGGCTAAAATTAGACGATCCACAATTTTTTTTAATTAGTTCCAAGCATAGATTAATCTGTTCTCTTCTACTAGAAAGCATGTCATACTTGAAGTACGCGTTTATAAGTCACAGACGCTTTATACGATGAACTATGAAAAAAAGCTCCGTGCAAAAAGCTTTGTAAGCATATCGGATTTCTCAGATTAAATGCCGATTGATTGATTGATTGATTGATACGCTGTATTTCTCCTCTCAGAATTCCAGCACGTCGTAATGTATTATCGGTTGCCATGGTTGCAATGAAGTTGCTCATGGCAACTGCCCAATCAAGTTTGGTCTCCTTGGTAACAGTCGTGTTAGATTGCAATCCTTTGTATTGCAATATTTAGGCAGCATCTGTAGCTGAGAAGTCAGAAATCCTTGTGTGTATAAAGCCGACAATGCCGTGGAAAATGGGAATAACTCAATAAGGAAACAAACAGCGACGGTGCTTGTGGGATTGAGTTGATCTTCCATCTTGCAACTCCTCGACAAAAATCTTTTTTCGAACACAAAAACGTAACGTAACAATATAATAATAATAATAATAATAACAATAATTTGTTTAGTTATATATATAGCGCTATTTCCAAACTGATTACCAAAATAACGCAAATCAGAGAAAATGTCAAATCAGAGCTCTCTATTGCGGCATCTGTAGGGTACATGGAAGCTTACAGTTTAAAGCGAACGCTATTCATTTCAACAATCTTTCCGTTTCATCGGTCAAGTTTATCTGTATGCATTCTACAGATGTAGATAACTGCAGCAACTGATCCAGCATTCTCATTTGCACATACGCCACACATCATTGCCTCCTTGACTATATTGTATTCTTCACACACGTGCAACAACAGAACAACAGCGACATTGTTTGTTTTGTTGTTTTCCTGTGTTCATTTCCCAACTGATATTCAATCAGGCGATGGGCTATTGTGCAGTGCGCAGATATTATCATTTGCTGGTATTATTGTAGCCCCGCCTTATTCTCTTTTTCAGCTCATGCGTCCCAATGTGACCCCCAGTCGATAAATGAAGCGTGTTTGAATGAGGTTTACATGCATCTTGATGCCAATCCGCTCTCGCATTGCAGGTAGGCTATGCATTGGACTAATACGAGGCTTCTCTCTCTCTCTCTGGTGGTCTGACTGCATCTGCTATACTCGCACATATTGAACTGTCCTGCCATCAAGTCGTACCAATGTTATGTTAAGGAAATCGAGAACAACTAACTGCAATTATTCCATCTATTAGTTCTGTATTATGTATCAATTATTCAACATCAATTATCTAAACATTAGTTTTGTACCAATTATCTACCCTGCAACGGGTGAAATATCCTCATGAGAGTTCTCTATCTCTCTATCGATGAATGCTTTGAAGAAATGGGCTCCTTGCGCACTTTCGTGTTGCTGCATATTGAACAGTGCAATGAAGATATAGCTCAAGGTAATTTTGCCGTCCGTTGCTTGGTGACGATATATTGATGAATTTTCTTTTTCGCCCTTGTCAGGAGTGTGTTCTCGACAAGAATGCTCCAGTGTCTCACGGAAGCTGAAAAACGATGTGCAAATACGCTAGATAATAGTACTATCGTCTTGGGAAAGATCACTCTTCTAGAAACGTACAGGAACGCCAGCAGTGCCGAGGTGGGTGAGTTTGGTGTCCCGCTTCCTACTTAGTCCGAAGGAGGCCTCGGAGGCCCGATGATAACCAAGACAAGCGCAGACAGGCAAGCAAGACAAGACTGACAGGCAAGACAAGACTGACAGACTGTCATTAATTGATGACTGGTAATCACGCTGTACTGAACCCATCACTTCTACAGACGTAGAACAGAACGAGTAACCACGTGACTATAACGCGCATGCGTAATAGATTAATCATAACCTTAGTTCAATGAATGAATCAATTCATCAATCAATCAATCAATATATATTGTTCGCAGTATATGAAAATGCAAAGTAATAATAATTATCATTGCATTTATTTTAACTTCGTATCTGCAATAGAAAGCGACATACAGTACAATAACGTAACATTATTATGACATTAATCTACAATACAATACCAAAACTTTAAAATATTTAAATGAGATTACTTTCTACATCAAATATGAGTACGAAGAAATAAGAATTGCAATGTTACCTTAAACATATTCTCCCGTGAACTAGTTACCTTATATAACTCGGTTAAACCCTTGTCCTGCTCATTAAATTCATCAGCCCAAGATGAGTGTGGCCGTGGTGCTATCCGATGGGAGGTTTGCGACATGCGTTGGATTCTC
>OFHS01004556.1:0-13276 GCA_900245855.1 Calvadosia cruxmelitensis
CATCCATCTGATCACAAAAAAGAGCATTATGATAGCTACTCCAAACTTTACTTCAAGCTAATCCGCAAAATAAAAGTGCTGTATTGGGATCACTTTTATGTATCCAATGTAAATAACGTGAAAAAATTGTGGCAAGCGACTAACGAATTGCTTGGTAGATCGAAAAAACATAACTGTTATCCTGAATTTTTTTCCATCAACAACAAGAAAGTTACCAAAAATAGTGACATTGCAGATGGCTTCAATAATTTCTTCACAAATATTGGTAGCAGTCTGTCGGAAAATTTACCTTCATCTGATAAGTACCTGCAAAATCTTTTACCAAACCATGGCCTTGAATTTCAATTTGATTACATTTCTGTCTCAACAATGAATAAAATGATAATAAAACTGAAAAATAAATCTAGTTCTGGTCCTGACGGAATTTCTAATAGATGTTTAAAGGAAATCAAGGATCCCTTATTGTGTCCTCTGACCTATCTGACAAATTTATCTCTACGAACGGGCTACATCCCTCCATCTTATAAACATGCTAAAGTTATTCCAATTTTCAAAGCCGGAGATCCACATATTTTCTCAAAGTACAGACCAATTTCTCTCTTACCAACTTTTTCAAAACTATTAGAGCGTGTGGTTTACAACCAGCTGTACAAGTACTTTGATACTAACTTTTTCACCGATTTACAGTTCGGTTTTCGTAAGAAATTTAATACTACTGATTGTGTCCTTAATTTTCTAAACAACATATTTCAAAATTCTTACAACAAATTTCAAATTGCTTTGTTCCTAGACCTAAAGAAAGCATTTGACATTGTTTCTCATGATATTCTTCTTAAAAAGCTTTGTCATTATGGTTTGAAAGGAAAGGAAATGCGCTTGTTTGTTAATTATCTCTCTGGCAGAATTCAAACAACGGATTCCAAAAATAATTTTTCAACTCCAGCAGCAATATCTTGCGGCGTTCCTCAAGGTAGCATTCTCGGGCCTCTCCTGTTCCTGATATTTATCAATGATTTTGCGTCCTCTACCAATTTGAAGGTTAATTTGTTTGCTGATGACACAACTCTTCAACTATCTTCAGATAGTATACATGATCTTGAGATTACAACAAACTCTGAATTGACGTTGGTTTCTGACTGGTTTGTAAGCAATAAATTAATTTTACACCCAGGAAATCAAATTTCATAATTTTTGGCAAGTACAAAGGTGATGCTCCTATAATCAAAATTGAAAATCATAGATTGCAACAATGTGGTACATCTTGTAAAATTAAGCATGTTAAATTCCTTGGCATTTTAATTGATGAAAAGTTAGATTGGAATTCCCACATCAATCACGTCTGTGCTAAAATTAAAAGAACTATTTACTCTTTGATCAAGCTCCAACGTTTTCTTTCATTTAATCATAAATTACAAATATATAATACCCTCATTAAGCCTCACCTTGAATATTGTCTCCCAATCTGGGGTAATAGCAATAGCATAAAAACTTTACATCTTTTACAGAAGAAATGCATCTGTATTATTATGAATGTAAAACCCCGAACTCATGCATAACCTCTTTTCAAAGAGCTGCATGTTTTAAATTTAATGATCTGTATGATGTCAATATTCTATCCTTATTGAATCGTGTTAGGCTGCAATTGTGCCCCAACCAGTTATTTAAAATTTGTGACCTGTGCTGTCAGAATCAACATTTTGCGTTTTCGGTAGTTTTCCACAATGGCGGCGCGAAGTGGGAAGTTACGTCAGAATGACCTACCGGGGTGTTTATTGTTTATTCATGCGATTGGCCAATTCAAGCATGCTCTTTCACGTGGGCATGGTTAATGTTTAAACCAACGACGATTTTCCTTTTAAAATCGCGAACAAAGTCGTTGCCAAGCTCAAAGTAGACTGAGAAAAATGGCGGATGCACATGTTGTTGAATGTCTACTTTTACTGGCTCCGCGAAGAATCCTAGAGTTCCTATTTACTGCCAAGAATACAGCGATGAGGAAGAGGACGAAGAAAACTCAGGCACAGAGTCTGATCGGATCAGACGCTTTCTAAACCGCCGTGAGGTTGTGGAAGTGTTAGATCTCGCTCGCGCTCCGATCACGCAATCAACTCACCCGAAGAACATGTTGCTTTGCATCCTATCTACACAAAACCGAAACAACTATGAAGATTCGCAGTGGCTGCAAATGCATTAGCGAATGCTGCCTGGACGTCTTGGCTATGAGTAGGATCGAAAAAAGTGTGAACTGATAACGAAGTCTCGACAGGTCCCAGCTCGATCTTGCCTTGAAGGGGATCGAAGATCTCGAGCAGAATGGCAAAATGCGAAGCTCTCTCTATCCATTCCTATCTTACCAAACAAGAAAAAAACATGCCGCAAGGACGAGTTAGTTGTACGAAGGTAAGTCATTTGTTGTAAACTTTGATGATTGTGTGCGCTGTTTGAACAAACACCACTAAAGCGTGGTGAGCAAAATTCTTATTGTTACTTTAATACGCCGAGTCATGGTCCACAGTACACACACTGTGCTAATTACTACGTTAATTTTTCGCAAGACGAAGCCTCAACCAATTTATTTCATGTTATAAGTGTTGTACTACTTTATTTTTTGAAGGAGGATGACAGTAGATTCTGTGTTATTATTTCGCTATAGATTTTGTCATCACACGTGAGGCAGCAGGAGAGGAGATGGATGTACACTTGTGTCAAGGAAGCAGCCACCACAACGATCAGTACCATGACATGATAGTTCAACATACAAAACCATTCTGTGTTAATTGTTCTTAGAAAACATTATGTTTACCGGCAAAACGTCTAGTCAATTGTTCGACGTATTCAACATTCCTTATTTGCGTTATTGCATTTGTTTTGTAGTTGCTTAGACCCCCTGAAAGGTCAAGATGTGAACTAAAATTTGAGATGAAAATATCATCATAAGATTCCTCGTGTTTTCTTCCATAATATTGTAAATTTTCGTTGTCACTGAACTGCTATAACTCCCGTTTGCTATGGACTTTGTAAAATAATACGATGTCTCAAGTTTAAAGACAGTTTTCTCAAATTCGATTTTTCTGATTCTCCTTGTGTATGTGTTTGCGTTTTCATAAATAAAACCAGTTATACTAGTCCTATTGTAAAACGGATTAGACCATTGAAAAGCTGAGACAATTTTGCATCCGAATATCTAATAATAAAAAAATTCGAAATTTTGGCAAAATGTTGATTCTGACAGCACAGGTCATTGTTCTTATATACTGATCACCATAGAAGAAAGCAGAATTATTTCCATGTTCCTTTTGCAAAAACAACTGCTCTACAGAAATTTCCCAACTACAATTTTCCCACTTTGTGGAACAACTTTGGCATAAATTTTGACTCAGTTACATCCTGTTTCTCTAAAACTTTGAAAACATCCATTATTTCTAACTACTATGACAGTTGCAGTCTCAGACACTGCTACATATGTTCTTAATCTATTTAAAACTTTGTCATCCCAACTATCTTTCGTTCTTTCTCATTTTTTTTCCTCATTTCATTTCTTTCAACTTTGTTTTAGTGTATGCTCTTGATTACTTCTATCTGTATTATGTACACCGTTTGGTTAGTTTTTATTGATATAAATGTAAATTATGTTATATGAATGTAAATTATAGGTCTTCCGAACAAACAAGCACAGTGCTTATGGGATGACCTCGATCATGTGTTTTCTTTTTAGTATCAAATCTGTATCTCTGTATGTTTCTGGACATGATCAAATATATCTATCTATCTATCTAATTCCGGGTGTCATAGTAACACGAACTCGTGGCGCGAAAGCCATTTCTACGGTGGCCCATAAGTGTCACGGCAAATCTTATTTCCATTTTGAGTAACTTTATTCCATTCTAAGTAACTTACTTTCATTTTGAGTAACTTACTTTCGTTTTGAATAACTTACTTTTCTTCATACAGCAACTTACATTTTCACGGCAAAATTTATTTTCATTTTGAGTAACTTACTTTCTCACGGCAAAACTTACTTTTGGTCACGGCAACTTTAGGGAATCACCTTTCTCACTCCTCTCTCACACTCAAGGGCAGTTCGGGGGGAGCGGAGACTGAACGTAAATCACACGGATGTTCACTGTCCTTGACGGTGGTCCGTCTGTGCGGTATTTGAGCCCCCGGATGATCAGCATATTACATAGAATTTTAAACTTTGCTGATGGAAGATAAATGCTCACTTGATGGCAGGGCTGTAAAGTAACTAGTTACTTTAGTAACTAGTGACCCGTAAAGTTACTTTTGGGTAACTTTTTGAAGTAACTAATTACTTTTTACTGGAAGTAACTTTTGTTGTAACTAGATACAATTTTTCAAAGTATCTTGTAACTTTTTGAAGTTACATTTGTTTACCATTAATTACTTTTCACTTCTAGACCATAGTTAATCGTGGGTACTGTTAACATACAATAAGCTTCAAAGCATTTATGTATGCATGAAAAAATCCACCGAAGATGGTAAATTGGAATTAAATTTTGTTTAAAATAGTAAATACACATGTAAATTATACCTTCTTTTCTTATGTTAACATCAATGAAAGTAACTTTGAAAGTGACTGTAACTAGTAACTTTTCCTGAAAGGTAACTATTAACTTTTGAAAGCTACTTTTAGAAAGTAGTAAATTTAAAGAGTAACTTTTCAATTTCGAAGTAAAGTAACTTTAAATGTAACTAGTTACTTTTGGAAGGTAACTTTTACAGCCCTGCTTAATAACTGTATTATGTACAATAATTATGTGTATTAATCTGTTCATTGGAACACATGAATGTATGTATGTTTATTTGTTCTAAGAACAGGCAATCCCAGGGAAATTTGCAGCTCCACTTACGTAAAGCCTAATCCATGTGCTAGCTTATCACCAGATACCGCATACTGTAACACATTAGCCGCGGAAATCTATCACTTGGCGATCCTTTTTGGAGGCAATGACAGCAGAGCGTTTCTGTATGGTCTGCTGTAGGTCCGCAAAAGATCAGTTGGTCTTACAAGCAATGATCCTGTGTATAAAGAACAAGGCATTTCATCAATCGAACTGCTTCCTATAAAACCCCTTTTACAATCATAATCAGAACAACCAAGAGGCTCCAGGTCAGTCTTACGTTCTACTTAACGAAGTAGAACGAGGTACAGAAGTTGTAAATCATGTCATAGACATGACAAATGAGGCTTCACACCAATCGCAGCTTTGCTGGTGAAATCCTCTGTGCAGAAATGAACCACGAAGCTCTAAGAAGGAGGTCATAGAAAATGCAAAAATATAAATTCCTAGAAAACTTCACAAGCTGCGCTCAAATCCAGCGAGCTGTTTTCCTTGTGAACCATGTAACTCAAGTGACGGAGCGTATCGACATTGTCCGTTAATCAAAAGCAGCTTCTTTGACGTCGCCTTGCTGACGATCAGTGTTGTAAGTACTCATTACAAAAGTAATTAATTACTAATTACAAGTTACTTTTAAAGTAATTTTATAGGAATTGATAACTTTTTCTAGAAAAGTAATTTCTATCGTAATTAATTACTTTTTGGAGTAGTGAGTACTTTTCTGACAAATGTAACTTTAAAATACTTTTCAGTTCGAAAAGATAAAAGAGTTACACGCAATCATACAGTTGTAGCTTTTGCGACTACGTGCATTTATTGTTTTCAAACAAAACGCATAAAGGAAGCAGAACATTTTAGAGTTATCTGCTGCACAGTTTTGCATGATGGTACATCTCTCGACCTTCAAAACAAAAATAATTATTCCTCATGGAGTCATATTGGCCTTGCAATACTATAGCAATTGCCGTTGCAATATGAAAGCAATCAACTGAATGGGAATTGAAGGCTTCCAATCTTGTTAACAATTAATCCAACAACGCAGTCACAGAATGTAAACAGGGGAGCATGAGTTTATAACACTGGCAGAAGAGATATTGTCAACATTCGCTGCAATTAAATGCAAATCTGCTTTACTATAACTACTCTATACAGCTTCAATGCTTTGTAAACTGCATCTCAAACAGAAGATTTAGTGATTATTTCACAGAGAACCAACCAGTAGAAAGACAAATTCTACTTGCTCTTGTTAGCAACAGTAGTAAAAGTAACGAAAATAAGTAATTAGTAATTAATTACATTTTAAAGGAAGGTAATCTGTAATTGTAACTAATTACTTTCACAAAAAATTAATTTGTAATGTAATTAGTTACTTTCGAGAAATGTAATTTGTAGTGTAATTAATTACTTTGGTAAAGTAATTTTTACATCCCTGCTGACGATGTCGCCAAACCAACCTTATGTTTCAATTTCAGCAGACCATGACCGGCATCTCTACTTTCTTCAGCCAAGAGGGGAATGATATACAGTAACATTATTAGAAATCTGAATCAGAACATCATAAATCCAAGATAGCTGGAGAGAAATCATTGGTTGCAGAATTAATAAGGACTTACACCCGACTCCTTGGAGTCCATCATCTACTAAGGGGATTCCTATTGGTTTACATAATCAGGATATTTAGTTCCACAAGCTAGTTGGTATCAGCCTCCTGGCCCATCTTGGTAATTGTCAATAAAGATGTTGCTATGACAACCAATAGCGAGCCGATCAAAGTGGTCCACGTGGGAACGACACCAACCATGAAAACTTGAAATAAGAAGGCATAAATGACATCCATGTTCCTTACAATGGACACAAATGTGGCTGATTCAAGTATAATTGCTTCCGTTGCTATCAACATGGCGAAGTCAAGCAAGGCACATAGCCAGATGATTCTTATCCATGTATCTACTGACAAGTAGATCAAGAATTGTTCCCCAGATAACAGCATGTATATTATTGGGACAGATATAGTGGAGACAATGTCAGGGAAAAATAGAATTAATATTTGATCGCAGTTAGTTCCACTCCATTTCATTAAAACAGAGTAAGCTGAATACCACACAGAGGAAAGTAAGGCATAACCGCAACCGACAAGATATGGTAGGCTGCCAGCTGTTGGAAAACTGAAACTCCCCTTGGTAAGGTCATCGGCTGCTGTACCGATCGATGCATCCACACCAAAAAGGAAAGCTTGGCTTGCACATGATGACAACTCCAACAGCGCTTAGTAAGGCTAAAGAGCAGTCTAACAGCGAACATCTTTCCTTTGCTATTGCAAAGCTCATCAGATATGTGAACAGCGTGCGTGTCAACGCAATCACTGTAAAGTCTGCGACTGGTATAAACTTTAGAGAGCCGAAACTTAGTAAATTATCCAGCAAGCTTGAGATTCCTATTAATACCAGAAATCCAACGCTACTCGTGTCGGCAAAAGAATTAATACGACGTGCGACCATAATTGTTACGACGAAAGGCAGCTGAAGAAAATGGCGGTAGAATACTACTTGTACAGCTGATATTTCTGCAGCTTTTCCATTGATAATAGTTTGTATCAATGCGTTGCTACAAGTCACGAGGAGTCCACATGTTATGCTGAGAAATATTGCGAGCGGACGCTGATATTTCAAATACCTATGTAAAACGTTCTCGGAGACGTATGGATCGGGTCATGAGATGAGTTATGTGTTCCCTGTTGACTAACGTTTGCATTTCTTCTCAGTTTCACTCGACCCAACCTATTGAGATTGTTTCTCGAATCATCGCCCACGAAACAACAATTAATGATTTTGAACCAAAAATATTCTCCTCCGAGAGTATTTCAAAGTAAGGAGCGATAAGGCGAACTATGTATTCTTTTGTGTTGATATATCAACCTTGAATAACACTTCTGCATCACAGACGTAGGCAGAGTAATTTACACGGATTCCTGAAGATCGTGTTTCGAGCTTTAATTGAGACAAGCCTGGTGGACGTTTGATCAAAACAAAACGATTCCTAATGTTGCTTTTAAATGTGAAGTTTGATTTCCAGTTCCTCTATTGAGAACGCAGCAAAACTCGCCGATTTGGTCTCAAATCAGGCCATCATTTATAAGGAGGTGTTGAGGGAAGGACGTTATGTTTTCGTCGATTGTGGCATGAAATAATTTTCTTCCTCCTAAATGGAATTTCGAGATATCGATGAGGCGGAGAGGATAGTGGAGAAGAGGATCACAATCGAACTACCTATAGTTTCCTGGTCAAATGGTGCCGATATCCAGCATCATCGAACACCTGTAAATGAGGACATCATCCTAGACAAAGTGTCTCGCTGATGCCTTCATCGTAAACAAGAATATATCAGCAAAACAGAAAGTCACTTGAAGATCAACTAGATCGATTTCCAGTGGACACATTCACCAGTCGAACTTGAAACCACTTGCCTACGGCTCGTGAATTTCTGTGTCCTTTTTCGTGTCTCCGGACTTGCCTCGAGTGTTGATATCAGCGTGCCGGTAGGGTGACAGCAGCTAGCAATTAATAATGATCGAGAGTGTGGTAGCGAATGTTGTAGGAACAGCAACTGTGATAGCTAAAATCAAGAATTATAGCAAATTGTTCGTGACGTGTTGTACGTACGGCAACTATCCAATGTGGTCGCGATTGTGTCCAGCACAATCAAATACGGTAGTGGACAGAAATGTTGGTGATGAAGCGCAATTTGAAAGGTGCATCAATATAATAATACCTACAAAATTTCATAGCAGCCTGGAAAACATAGCTGTAGATTATTTACGTTGATAGAATGAAATTCTTCTGAACTTAGAAGTTCTTTTGTCGTCCTTATGTAATTTAAGGGCAGAAATTTGGCCATCTTACAATGCCCGGGTAATAACTGCTTTGGTATTGCAATATGTATTACGGACCAAACATGATGTATTAACAAGTGAGTGTCAACTTCCTGCAGGAAATTATATGAACTAAAAGTCGTTTCGATTGAATCTAGTTACGCAATCTATTCGTTTTGGTGTAGATACAGTGGTTATCTGTCTTCCTCTGCATACCTTCGAAAAATTTCTATTCACGTACAGTATAAACATTGATAAGACAAATCATAGTTTTTCTCTTTCAATACATATGATTCTGCAGTTTTCAATCTGTATATGTCTCTCGACGCGGAGCTACCAATGCTATTGCGAGTGCTCAACCAACAACTTGTTTGGCAGATGTTATCCTCTTTGATGCATTGACATCCTGGAACACATCAGCTCGTTAAAAATTTAAATTGTCCAGGATGTGTATTGTTGAATCACCAATCTGATATGATGCGCATCCCCTACGTCAAACAAACATTCTGTGACTAAACAGCAGATTCAATTGAAACAATTACAGAAAGCATTCCGTTTATTAAATTATTAATGGACAGGCTTGTGATCAGTATTATTATAGTGAAACTTCTTCTAGCCAGGAACACGAGTTCCTCGACACATTAACAATGCAGACAGCAAAAAGAGCCTCAAATTTCGTGAAATGGTTTGCATTTATTATTGTAGCGTCGTCATCTTACGAGATCTACTTCAGCGAGCACGTGTTTTCTTGGAAATGCATTCGCGTTCTAGATGAGATAGCTGTCATTCGACCAGCAATGTGCTTCCAACGTTGTCGCTTTCAATCGTGCTGCCTTGGTGTTGTTCTTAATCATACTGAACATTCGTCCTTCACCAGCTGTAAACTTATTGGCTACTTAAGCACCCCACAATTGTGCAGAAAACCATCAAAATTCAGTGATCAGGGGACGACATTCAAGGTAATTCAAGCAGAAGTAAACTCACATTACCAGGAACAATGTCAGCAGTTATTCGAGACTACCATAGACTGCGATCATCAGTCAAAAATTAAAAAGTCTATTTTAGTATTTGTTCTTTGAGTAGCAAAACAAATTGGAAACAGGTAAAACTAAAGCGAATAAAGGTGAAGTAGCTCAGAGACCATCGAAATTTGCAATAACACGTGTAAATACGGATTGAGAAGGTAATTAAATTAGTTGAAAACTCATAATACGTTCCCCGACACTACTGATAAAGGTCGATCGCCAGTCAACCTTTAGGGGATATTCATACTTAGTGTTACATTCTAAATGAATTGTTTTACTATGAATAGGTTCCATACCAATTTTCCAACTTAAACGAGACTTTTCAATGTATGTGTGTGTATATGTGTGTGTGTGTAAATTATATTTATCCTTGTAACCACAATACCACAATGAGCCACTGAAAAAAGCCTGAATATAGTCTTTGTGAAAAACGTGTGGTGGCTGTGTAGTTCCTGTTATTGTCACACGTATTGCTTGTCATGTTACCGATTATCTTCCTGTATATTGTTCTCTTGTGTTAATCTCCTTGGTGTTAGTAATGTCATGCTGTTATGTCGTAGCCTAGAGGTGCTGTATTCTGTAACGTAATTTAGCTATGTTCGTGTCCTCGAGATGAAAAGTTGTTAGAAGAAAAGCTCGTCGTGGTTACTGTCTCTGGGCGTGCCACGACAAAACGTTTGTCAATAAGTACGTTTATGTTGCACTTCATTATATGAATGATTTTGTGATACGAGACAACATTCTGCATATAGAAAATCAGGAAAGTTTACGTCAATGGGTTATATGGAAAGGGTATGGATGACGGCGCTTCGGACAGGAAGTTTCTTGATGTTCTTCACAAGCTCAAAAAATACATTATGGCGCGGCTGTGTCTAAAAGACGGCGAAAATCGCTTGGCGTTCCAGCAGTAACGAGAAGCAAAATAATCAAGATATCTAGCAAACTTCTTTGGAAAAATTTTAGAAAAATTATCGATTGATTCGATAGCGTGTATGTAAGGTAGCCATGATAAGGTTTCCTATCCTTTATTTTATTGTTATTTGGCGTTATAGTGTTGATTTGATTTAATTTGATTTCCGTAAATTGGACACGAAATGCAAGTACAGGATATTATATCACTTACATCCAGCATATACAATTATTTACTAAATTTGTTTTGTTTAAACGACATTTGAAACATGACAATGTTATCGCAGAGACAACATCATCAGGTAAATCGTTACACCATGGGACCACACGGGAGCAACAGACGTTCTTAATAAAATGATGTGCATTTGCACGGACTGGCATGTTATTCAGCTTCATGGAATGACCACTTATGGCATACTTGCTGACTTCGTATGTAAATAAATCATCCATTGGTAGATCGACCAGATTGTTTAAAATTGTACACACCTTATGCAAGTCAAGATGCGCCGCAAAAACACAGCAGGGTGGTATTGTATGGTGATGTATTGAATGTTGATTTGTCTTTGTTTGGTGTTACTTTGTCAGCCGCGTCTGACCGTGATTTATGGCGTAGTTATGTAGTAAGTGCATTAAGAGGAAGAGGGAAGGCCTCTTCATGTAGATGACTGTCTATATTAATTATGCAAGACAAACTTGACTCTCCTTGTTAATAAGGTTTACTATTGTCTCGTTGGGAATGAAACATTTAACTAAGACTGACATATTAACGAATTATTATATACCCACGACACAATAATTATTAGTCATAAAACGTGTGAAATGCTGCGAAAACCAGGAGAAATAGAAACTTAATTCGAAAAACTTTTTAACATCGTTTTAGCATGTTTTTTTTATAAGAGGTTAACACCGATTTACACGACCGTTTTCAATCTAGTAATGATTGTAAACTTAAATTCAGACTTTCCTTTATTGAGTACAACCGAGCAAATTTCTTGTGATATTTACAATTTAACTATAGAAATTATGATGGATAATCATCATCGTCATCCTCAACGTTTTTCAGAGAGTAACCCAATAAGCAGAAAATATTGTCTTCGTTATGGCCTCAACATTTCAAAACATGATAGCAATATTGTCTAGCAAATTCTTTACAAAAATAGTGTTACAATTCAGATGATGCGTTTTTCTGTTTTAGATTCTTTCACAAACTACAAAAGAAACAGGTAGGAAAAGGAGAAATATTTGCTTCGAAGGTTCGGTTCGAAACAGTCCCGCTTGTTCGCTTTTCAGTAACATTGATATTTATCTTCTTTCCAGTTTTGAAACTGCTGAGCAATATCCCTGATATGACGACGACTGAACATGAGCCCTTTCCAACTAAATGCATTGAAGGAAGAGCAGCATTTGTCTTCCATCACGACAGCGAAGATAGAACTCATGTCAATGGATCAGAACAACCACGAAGCTACAAGAAGCCTATCTCCTATTATGAAGATATCACAGTGATTGCAGATTTGTGTAAAGCCGCCGTCGTCTGTCGTCAGTTCTTGCGATACGATGCTATCGGGAGTAAACTGTCTGAAGCTGGATGGTTGGGAAAAGACGGATCTTTGCAGACGTATTTCCCATCCGGAGATCCAACTAATCCTTGTTACTGTTCAGGAATCCAAGACTGTTGCTGTCCTGTAAGAAACAATTCGTGCAACTCTATGATCTACAACCACCATCTTCGTTGGACAAAGGATGAAGGATACCTGACCAATCAGAGCGTGATTCCCGTCACCGAGCTTCAGTTTGGAGACACTGGGGGTGCTAGAGAGGAAGGCTATCACACGCTCGGACCAGTTGAAGTCTTCTTCTGAATATGGAAGGAGATAGGCATGCGGACGTACAGCTTTAATTATTGCCTTGGAATGATGCAGCTACAACATTGATCCACATCGAAACAGCACTGAACGTAAACTTATTGTTAAAGTCTGTAATATTCACAGCAGATGAACTAAGAAGAACGCAAGTAAATATAGTCGTATCACGGAAAAATCTCAATCTGGACTAGACAACAGTGCGGAATAAAATTGGTTATATGCGTTTCCCAAATAATTATGCCTACGTCACTAGTCACCAGTACTTTTGAATGCTTGATGCAAAGCTATTATCTCAATATTTGTAACACTTATTACGATGCGAAATTTCCAGAATTTCAAAGGTCTTCTCTAGAATGAAATGTTCTAGCGCACCCTGAACACGTGACGATCAATGATAGAACGGAGCATAGACGATGTATTACATCGAAATGAGCTCTGAGTTGAACCATGTAATTCACCTGATTCAGGTGGGATGTAATTGATTTTAATCTTCTAAGCATGAAAAGGCAACTGATGTCTTACTTGTCAATAGTACATTTAGCAATACGTAATTTGATAGGCCATTCTTTATTGTGTTCCTAAAGCGTTGAACATGTCTATTCTAGCTTAACACCAGTGATGTGTCTAGTAACACATTGACTACCAAGACGTATCAGAGCAATTGTTTGCTAAAATGGCGTATCTAGCTTCTTTCTTTTATCTTTTTTTTATATTCTACTTATTTTTAACTATGTGACTTTAAAGCAA
>OFHS01004558.1:0-11247 GCA_900245855.1 Calvadosia cruxmelitensis
TCAAGAGGATGCCAAGAAGCAGATTTAAGAATGACTTGAAAGAGGATAATCACTCAAAAGATACCCTCCCAGGCTGCAAGAGACGGAACGGGAGGGTCATTCAAGAGGATGCCAAGCAGCATACTCAAGGATGATTTGAAGGAGGATAATCACTCAGAAGATACCCTCCCAGGTTGCAAGAGACAGAAATGGAGGGTCACTCAAGAGGATACCAAGCAGCAGATTCAAGGATGACTTCAAAGAGACTTGAATGGCTTTCAGCAAGGATGAATTTGAAATTGAAACGTATGGAAATGCGGGATCTTCTGCAATGTTTAACTTTGCCACGTCACCATTATCTAGTTATAAATATCAAGGTGGTTTGTTGATATTCTGAGTTGAAGAATTGCAATGGAGCATTATATTTATTGGAAGGCAGAGAAAGAAATCAAATTCAAGCTGCAACAACAATCGTCAAAGCAGAAAATCATCTTAGGATTTATCAATTTCCATCCTTCAATGCAATTGATTTATCGAGACCAAGCGCAATGCTTTGTTTGGTTTATTTTCATCCTTAAACACAATCTCTTGTCTCTGTTGCCGGCAGCTATCATTGAACTATTTTTATCCAAATATATTCTTGAAATTCAATGCCAGTTGTGTTGGATGTCTTGAGACGATATTTATACATTGTAAGTAGCTAGTTCCTTTATTGATCTTTTAAGTAGTCTGCGTCTGCTACCTTTACCACAAATTAACTTGTAGCGTTTGATCCTCTGCACGTCACACGAAAAAAGAGACGTTTTTGTTAGCATCAAAACACACAACCTATAAGTGTCAACTTGTCTTCAGTCCATGCATCTTACATGAAGCACCTCCAGATGTTTACAACAGAGACAATGCAATCAGAACCATAACAAAGAACAAACACAACATTCCATTGCTGTGCACAAGAAGGGCCTGGGATGGAACACGACTGCCGCATATTGATACATCGCAGAACGTTGCGCATGCGTCAGGCTGCAGATGAGAGGAAACTGCGCGATATTCAGCGAGGCCAGATCCGCAGTTATTGATGATGTAATCATGGAAGCAACTACTTGTGTTTTGGTAACCGCTGCAAAGATAGGAAAACATCTACCTGAATGCTAAGTCAATGTACATTCGATAATTGATGATGGGATTCCGATATATGTGATTATTATATGAATAGGAACAATAATAATTGAACCACGAATATGAATATTTTAATTGCATTTATTTGGATACCAATAATTAGTCGGCCTCAATTCTAATCTCGTTATCTTGTTTTCATGTCCATTCAGTCAAACCTGTATTAGCGGCCACCTCTATAGATCAGCCACCTTTGTGTAAAGATCACTCTTCATAGCCCCCAGGAGATACTTTCTATATAAATCAACCTGGTGGACAGAAAAGCCACCTATCTATAAAGTTTATTTTCCTCGGGTTCCAAAGGCGGCCATTATAGACAGGTTTTACTGTATTATGTGTTGCTTTGATGTGCAAAGGAGATAGTCTTTTGTGCTTGCAGTTGTGGAGTAAAGGTACGATTTTATAGGATAGTGGCTCATGTATTGACTTATTATTCCAGCTTTCATATCGGATGATGAAGATGGTATCAGATCGGATCGAAAAGCATCCATATCGTACAGCGCTTTAGTCATACTACAATCAGAGAGCCCTTTTTCATTAAAAATGATATTTGCTTTTCTATTTGAGATTAAAGGGTTGACAAACGGTTTCCATGTTTGGATTCCCTGTTCCTAACACGAGTGACGTTGGAAGACACAAGTACAGCGTAAGAAACGAAGAAGCCGTATCTGTTGTTGTCTCGTATTAATGTAGATTGTCTCTATTCCATGAAGTCTTAATCAGTTTCATGTAAATTGTCTCTACTTTATGTAGTCTCTACTTCATGTAAATTGTTTCTATTCCATGTAGTCTTTATTTGACTTAAATAGACCTATTTCACAGGCTACCATTATGGGACAAACCAGTGCATTGTGGGGCAAGTTGATTGCCTGGAGCAGCAAAGAGACTGGGTTTGTGACCCATAACATTGAAGGGAGTTATAATTTTTAAGGAAAGCAGCGCAGCTTGGAGAAATCTTTATCAGTTTCAAATCCAACTTTCTCCATATTCCGAAATCAGAGACATCAACCTTCCACATAATGCAATTCCTTTTTTCCAAAATGGTAGCTTGTGAAATAGGTCTATTGTCTCTATTTAATGTAGCCTCTATCTCATGCAAATTTTCTCTATTCCATGTAGTCTTATTTAATGGAAATTTAATGATAATTCTAAGCCAATGTCAGATTTACTGTAGTAATAGCTCTCAGATCTCAACTGAATATTTCGTGCAACGTTGTTCTTTTGCTGTCTTGTTGGAGTCGATAATATCATAAGGTTGTTCGTCATGGAGTCGAATGGAAACCGCAAGAGCGCATGCGATCTAGGTCTCCTATATCTATGGTTTGGATTCACTTTTCCAAATATAGCTATTGGCCAATATACCATTTTCACAAGCTACCATTTTGGAAAAAGCAAGTGCATTATGGGTAAGGTTGATGTCTCTGGTTTTGGATTACGGAAAAAGTTGGATTTGATACTGATGCAGATTTCTTGAAGATGCTCTACTTTGCTTACAAATATGATTTTCGATAATATTCTGGGTCAGAAACCCAGTTTCTTTGCTGCTTCAGGCACTCAACTTGCCCCACAATGCACTGTTTTTTCCCATAATGGTAGCTCATGAAAAAGGTCTATTAGATTGCGAGAAACTAATCAAATGTTTTACAAACAACCGTAATAACTGAGATGCGAATATTTATTAACGTAGGAATCAGGAATGGTACAGGTACCTGCAAATTTCATCAACCGTTGCATCCACATTTTGCAAAGTCGCTATTAACGATGGCAGGCAAATGTTATTTTGGGATGATGTATCCAGGTTACATAATTTCTGCGGGGCTTGCAAATATGAAAGACTCAATCCGCACATCATCTGCAAGGAAAAGAAAATAATGCATGAAAACTTCATAACATCATTGATACTTTCTCAGTTGGCAACAGTGGAGCGACAGTAATACTTCTCTGATAATATTCCAAGATTTTATTCGATATTCTTGCAAAAACACGCAATCGCTTCGACGCTTCCTAGCAGCCATTTTGTTGAATTGGTTGAGCACAGTGAGTGAAGGCGGACTTCAGTTGTGATGATGTCATAAGGAAAGATGGCAGACTTCTAGTCATTGCATACACACAATGTAACATCGCTTCCGGGCAGGACTACAGCACGAGGATTAAATAACACATCAGATAAATGTCTGATGATGTTACTGTTATGTTCGAGAGGATGGCGAAATCGAGGAGACACAGGACAGCATGTGCGACCGGCAACAAGCCCAAGCTCTAGTAAATATTAAGCAGAGCACGTGAATATAGGAATATATCTATTTTTAGGGTAGAAATTTATTCTCAAAATTATTTTATTTAAATACAAATATTAATTTTACAAAAAAGACACTATTACGATCATTCAACATTGAAAAATGTTCCGCGTACGCTTTCGACATTTTCGCGCTAGATGGCCAAGCTCAGGTTTGCAACGAAATCGGTCTTGCAGAATAGATACAATTGCGCATGTGCAGACAGGAATGACGTTGACATTGATTAACATAATTATGAGTAATGTTACACAACAGCTACCACATGATAACTTACACAAAGAATCACATGATAACTTACACAAAGATGCAGTTCAACTGCACATTATCCTTAAATTTGACTCAAGCCATTGCCTGTGAAATGGGTTGCTAAGGGTCATATCTGTAGCAGTCACCATAGTTACAATATTAACAATGATTTATTCCTATAGCCTCGCCTTATTATTAGCCTCAATTTCATGTAATACAAACTAGTTCCCAGTCCTCTCTCTATTGTAGCTACTTCCGCTTGTCAATCATAACCACTATGTAAAGTCAGTCCCTGCAGTTAACCTTATTATTATTCATTAATATTATTCCAAGTATACAGCAAGTTACGTTTCATCACTGTTTCGTCTCTGCTTCTTGTCTGCTTCTTGTCTGCCTTGTCGTAACATCCAAGTGTACAGTATGGCTTTTTCAATTTTCAATATATCTTTGGACTGTTTTAACATGCCCTCATGTATGGTGCTGTGGGTGAGCTTTCTAAACAAACGAAATGACGATGTTGAGGATCCAAGCACTTCCAATTTACCTTCAAGGCAGTATTATCGCTGTATCTTTGGCGGGCAAATTGAACTTGGAGGTCGTACTGCGCCTGAGTCAAATTCTGACCAATCAGAGGCAGCATTTCTCGTTCCGAACATGACGTCATGGTGCTATTCATTTCATTCCTGTAAAAACGAAAAAATATTATATCTCTCCGACATATCGCGTACTGTAGATAGAATAGCGGGTTGGTGTGTTGGTTGTTAGATTCCCATTGTCATCATACTTCTAGTAAACAAATCATTTTATTACCAAAATTCTCAAATAAGTCATAGTAAAACAAGTAGAATAATCTCGAAATAAATTAGACATAAACATTACAATGACCCTTAAATAAAAACAATATTAAAAAACCTACTTACAAGTAAAATGCAAGCTCAAGTCTCGCAGCATCTTCCACGTTGATACAGTAGTTCCCAAAATAGCAACAAAGTTACCTCTCAATGGCTCTCATACTTCTTATCCTATCGTGTTAGTAAGATAATCCTATAGTTGCAGCCTGGAGTCATTTGCATTTCTTCGTCAAGAGAAATCGTTGACAGCAGGTCACTGGCGCGTGCCACAACCGTTACCATGGATAGCATGAGTTAGTAACAAAGTTCTCAACACATGTAGTCAGATTCCGCTTTGTATGAAACTTCACATAATCTGACATAGTTCGGGTGCCAATTGGGAATCTGTTGTTGCTTCATGTATTGAACTTTGGAATAGCCGGCTGCAAATGTGGTCGTCAGATGCTCTGTGGTGCAAGTGAGCTTGTTCCTCGTTGTTTTTAACCGCTGTTCCATTTGCGAAAGGACTCAATCATTGTCGGTCGATCGTGCAATAGTTGGAGGAGTCAGTGTTCTTCGTACGAGGTATGTTGAACAAGAATATCTGCAGAAATTATTAGTTATATAAACTAATTTCTTTTTCCTTTTAATTCTTATTAATTTAATGGGAAGATACTCATTTCTTCCAATTAAATTCCGAGTTATTTCAGGTTTATGTATTTATCCATTGCTCACTTACTTGCAGTGAAGGCTTTTATCGCCTACAATTTGGTTATAGAGTTCGTCGGCGCATTTAGTTGTGATGATGTCTGAATCAAACGTTGCGCTAACGGCACCTGGTCAAGAAATAAGAAATGTGTTACTGCATAGCATATCTCACAATCGTCAGACAAGCATTACAGCTTCTAAAAGAGAAACATGATAGTTACAGGCTTCAAAAGCAGAAGAGGTATAAAGTTTGGCTGAGATTCCAATATTCTTTGATTTTCAAAATGTTAGTCTCAAAATTCTACTCTTCTTTTCACCTCGACATGACTATTCCGTGACATGAGAATTATCAACGAGCAGACTTCAACACAAACGTGGGATGAAACCATTTCAAAAACACTTGAACGCACATGCAGGCAGAACTTTCTTTCGCGTTTTTTCCAGAACTGCTCAGTGCCAAGAGCTTGGCGGGAAAATGTGTGCTTCGCTGTCTCCGATACGGAGCGGACGATTATCGAAAGCGAGAGCGTCCAGTCATCCTGAAAATCATCCTATATCCATCAATTCAAATCTGGCTTGAAAGCAACGGACCTGTCATGTAACTGTCTATTGTATTAGAACTGTTCATTGTATAACATATGTACCTATATTGTTGCCTACATGCAATAATGGAAATATATAAGCGGGGGTAAATCCCTCCTTTATTTTCCTGTCCCAGCTGGACAAATAAACATACATACATAAATACAGACAACCAACAATCCTTATTCTACCTCACTGGGCAATATTTTGGCATAATCGAATAGAACGGACTGAGAAACAAGCAAAGAACTCGACAGCCTCAAGGTAACAAAGCTCAAGCTGAAGAGTGAGTCTTCATGTTTTTGCTTATAATGCATGACGGGATACAAATGTTTTAGGCACGTGATTTTAAGTTGAAATTGATAATTTTGACAGCCAAGAACAATGATTGAAATTGACTATCATTGAAGAGAGTATGGCTGATTGCGTTGCAAACAAAGCTTTTTCCTGGCCTCTTCACCTGTGGCAGAGGTCAACTCACTTAAAAACTGAAATGCAGTCGGACTGCACATGGCGGATTGCCCTCCTGTTCAACATCTTAGATTCTTATTTGAAAATTGAAGATGGGGCATTTTTGGGAAACTTCAGCAAAATTGAAGCACGAAATCAAACTCAGTGAATTTGTTCATTACGTTAGAAACATCTGCTACTCATCACTGGAAGCAGTTCGTCAAGAGCTATCTGAGCGTGAGCGTTTGATATATTCCTCGAAACAACAAGCGAACAGTGAATGTCCGCAGCGAGGTTAACGCCAACAAAATGGCGCGAAACGTTTGCGGCGTATACCTCGCGTGTTTTCACACCTTTTGTCCTAATGTTTTGGAATTCTCTTAGTTATGCTTGTATCTTATGCTCCAGGAAGTTAAAAAAGAACCTGAGAGGGTGAGGATCAATCTTGAGTCATCTATATTGCTATAATTATTTGTATATTTTGCTTCGCTGGCGTTCTCTATTCGAAGAACTGATTTTTAACATTATATCTATGATTTGACATAAACAGCCAGTCGATCACCTCGCTAGCTTGCTGTTGAGGCTCCTGCCACTCTTAGCACTTGTTTAGTTCACTTGAATTATTAATGCTATGATGCTCACGATGATGCTCGAATCAAATGTTTTAAAATTCAACCCAGGGGAAGTATTCAATATCGCTACAATGAAACCTGTCTATGACGGTCACCATATATGGGACTTGGGAAAAATGATCCGTTGGCTATTCTGCCCAGGTTGATTTCTATAGAAAGTGTCATTTTGGGGTTATGAAGAGTGGCCTTTATACACAATTGGCTGCTCTTGGGGGTGGCCGCTAATACAGGTCTGACTGTATTCTGTCCGATGGAGTCGTTAATTTATTGGCCTTGCTGTGTTCTGTTTAGAGCCTGACTTACCATTTGCTCTACTGGTATACTGTAAATCTATTTCATTAAGCGATGGACCAACATTTGTGTAGCGCTAAGAGACACGTTTGTTTTCTGCTCTATGAAAGAAGTTATTTGTAGCTTAATAGATATTTCAGATTAAAATCAGACACACACAAACATCTAGTGTTCGCTTGAGCGGCAAATATATAATTACTTAAGTTAGACAAATAATCTGGGATGAATGAGCTCTGCGGTGCGTTGGGCCTAGTCAGAATGATAGATTTCATACGAACCGAATACAATAATTCCCAATTGTGGCGCCTTGAGTTCAATGGTAATTCTCCGTTGGACGTGAATTGTTCGAAATTCGCCTACCTAATGTGGATTATTCGCAAGAAGTGCGCCGTCGAGTTAGAAACCGGACTATGAGCGAATGGCCTATCGTCCCCTTTTGCGTATAACTTTTCCAAACTGGCAATAGAATTATGGCATGCCGGAGAGGGGAGGGGGTAATTGCTTCTGTCAATGAGGTACCATGGGTAACGAGTTACTAATGACGTTGAAGCTAATAGAAGCATGACATCAGATCAGATTAACGCATTTGCTGCTGATTGAAGTTTCTGGAAAACATCGTTTTCGTCGGGAAAGCTTTGCGTTAGTCACCATTAGCTATAAAATACTGACGTTCAAGTCATCACTTTTTGTGGTAAATGTGAGGAGCGACTCGTTTTTAGTTGTCCAGTTCTCCATCTCATTAGTCGCATGTATGTAATTAGCGTGATGTAATCTTAGCTAAGTCACCACAGCTCATCTTCACATTGATACGGCTGATGAAATTACAATGACATCGGGTGTGGCTAGACGTTTCTGCATGAGCTGTCACAACCACCGACTGAGATCAACTAGCTGATATCACAGAAAGCGGAGAAGAAGTCTAAAAGCTCAAACTTCGCAAAAGTGAACACTCTTGCAGGTATTGACGTCAGATATCTCAGCGTGTCATTTTCTTGAAGCAGTACGACAGAGCAGCGAGATCCCAATGCTGAACGCAATCCGTAATAAGCAACTCCACAATGAAAGCGAGGACCTTTCCCTCAAAACTTTCGAGAGGCCCAAAGCGAAGCTATTAGTTAATTACCAAATGAACGAAATAGTGATTACATATCGTTTCTCTCTATCGCTCCTGTCCTAAAACACATCGATGCTAATTTATTATAAGCATGAGTGCATGGCAATGATAGGGGATGCTAAATACTGCTGATGTGTGCCACGAAGGCGCATTGATTGAACTGAGCTGATGTTGCACAGACCAGGGGCCATATTCATGGACTGGGACTAAAGTATAGTCCAATACTAAGTCTTAAGTTCCATGTACAGATTTTAGGAATTTAGTCGTAGACTACATGTTTAGTCTCGGACTGTACCTTAGATACCGGTCCATGATCAAGGCCCCAGCACTGGAACAAACAGGACGGTAATTATAATGAAGGAAGTTAGAAAATAGTGGCACATCTTATAAGGATATCTCTCACCTGACATTGACAATACGAAGAGGCAGATGACTGTGTAGACGCTCATGTTGAAATTTGAAACTGATACTTGGTTCGTTGACACTACTAGCGCAAGACTCAGGAGAACTTTGAACTTGACAAGACGGCCAATCGAACTGACGCTCCTCTTATCGATATACGATTATTAGTGACGGTACATGTGCTGTAAATCAGCCAAGCTCAATATATATGTGAGGCTAGCCTCCACTACAATAATAATTACTAATAGCAATGACTTAAGCCGCATTCAACACGACACAATACGTCAACTCAAGTGTTTTAAATCAATTTAAGTCAAGCGATCTGTGAAGTCCCTCGTCAATGACTTTCTTTTGGTTTGCTCGCGTAAACGTATGGTCTTCCATAACAACAGCATACAAGTTGATGAAAATCAAGAGCCAAGCATGTTAATTACTTCTTAGCTTCAATATGTATATATGTTTTTTTTTCAAATTCATTTTAACTGCTGTAAGGTTGAAACAAATATATAGCTATCAATAAAAAATGAGAGTCAAGTGGTTCGGAAAGTTCGTTATCGGTTGCCATTGATAATTTTAATGATTTTGCAAAATTTTTAGGCTATTTTAATTGTGATTAGTACTAGGTAAATTGTATGTTAACTGAATTAGATACGGATTTTTGTAAATTTTTATAATTTTATTCAACGTAGTTCTCAATTCTAAGTAAATTATCTAAATTGTGTTAGATATTCTTACCATTATGTTGAACAAATTAAATTGCGTTTATTTAGATTTAAAAGATGAGACACGACCACAGATTTCAATCAATCGCGTGACTCAGTTGATGAGTTTTTGAGTTGATCTTTCCTTTAGACAATGACTCCATTTAAACTTGCAAATCTCAAGCTTAGGAGGAAAGTAAGACAGGCTAGACAGCAGACGGTTTGCTGTCAACGCATTGACAGGCAGTCTTGCCAAAATTGTACGTTTTCCGTGTGCAGAAACGGAATATCCTCATCATCGTCTTTTTTACTTTATTCCGGTATTTTAATTGCTGTAAGGTTAAAAGAAATACATGAGACCCAATATTATAAAAAAAAAATAGAAAATAAATAAATATCCTCATTCCATATAGTTATGCTAAAAATTTGAGCCATGGCAAATTTCCTGCCATATCATATCAACAGATTTTCTTCAGCGTGTTTTTTATGAAATTTTAGTCAATTGTCCTTGAATTTAGGCAATGTAATCATGACTAGAGGCTTGCCAAGTGTGGTGAACTAGCCTCCCTTACCCAACCTCTTTAAGTCAACCTCTATTCAATGTACAACCTCGTTTATATTCACCGGTAAATTAATCTAGAATTACATTGATTCCTGAGTGACGTTTAATGACCGAAGACACTGTTGTCTTGCTCTCCGTTCGATTACTCTCGTTCAACATAGAACTCATCCAGATCTACACAGATCACACATACACATACACACTTCGATCACAACGGATCATAACATAACACTAAGGAGCAGCAAACAAACAAGTAAAGTGACGTCATTAAAGCAAAATTGTGACCTCGGATACCTTAGTCTCGGGACAGGGTTGAAGTAAGCTGTATCCGTACCTGTCTCTAACAACCTCTCCTCAGGCTCATTGCCTCGTTCTACAATAATTATTGTGCGTTAAATGTGAGTCACGAGTCGTCTTTAGTGAATTATATAAGTTTCTTCTATTTTATGCACCGTTAAATTGTAAGATAGTTAATTTTTTAGAAACACTTTTAAATAGATTTTATAAACCTTTGTAAAGCGCTATTGAGCAACTTCTTGGAAATAGCGCTATATAAGTACATAGATTATTACTGTATCATCATTATCTACACACGAATGACGGATGAGTCTGTGACGTCCTTGTCAAAAGACTTGCGCCATTTTCGCCCAGGAATATTCACACGTAATGGTATACAAATTTCTCCATTATGGTAATCAATCAATCCAAAGGAGCCACGCTGTGTACCTCTAGGAAGCTCAAGACATCGACGACAAGTGGCAATGAATTTCAAGAATATATTTGGATAAAAATAGTTCAATGATAGCTGCCGGCAACAGAGACAAGAGATAGCGTTTGAGGACGAAAGTAAACCAAACAAAGCATTGCACTAGATCGACATTAATCGATTTCAATAAAGGAAGGAATTTGCCAATCCCAAGACGATTGCTACTTTGTCGATTGTTGTTGAAGCTTGAACTTGATTTCTTTCACTAATTTCCAATAAATATAATGCTCCATTGGAATTCTTCAACTCAGAAGATCCACGAACCACCATGATGTTCATAACTGGATTCCCGTGACGTGGTAAAATTAGAGCATTGCAGAATACCCGGCATTTCCAGTCATTGCAATGCCAAATTTATCCTCACTAATAGCCATGCATGCTGTATGTCCTTTTCGCTACCCTCCCTTTCGGTCTCATGCAACCTGGGAGGGTATCTTTGGAGTGAAATGCCCCTTTTAAGTCCTTCTTTAAGCTGCTGTTAGCATCCTTTTGAGTGACCCTCCCTTTCCGTCTC
>OFHS01004559.1:0-13661 GCA_900245855.1 Calvadosia cruxmelitensis
CATCATCATCATCATCATCATCATCATAATCATCATCATCATCATCATCAGCAGCAGCAGCATTTATTCAGATATCCAATCAGAAACAAGTTTTGATTTTCATGGAGCTGAGATCACAAACTAATACATCATTATAATTTTTCTTGTTTTCTTTTTTTGTTAGTTTTTACCTAAAATGCTTAGAGATAATCGACTTGAATCTGGCCCAAGTACAATGCAAGAATATCATAAATCCCAACAGGAAGACAGAAGAGATTTGCAGAAGCACAAGACAGTCCAGATGCAATTTCTCTGTTTAAACGCCGGTAGACGCTTTCATGCGAAACAAAGGGTAACCCAATAAGCCAGTGGCATGTATCCCATCTGGCCCTTGACATAACAAGCCACATAACAGAAGGAATAGATGGGGTATTCTCAACAAATACGTGTTTATATAACATTGTAGGTCATAGAGTGTCACGCTCTCCTTAGTCCCTCTATAACATTCTGGAATGGAAGCTCATTGATTTTTATCGCCATGACCAAGCCAATCTATTTACGTACAATGACTCATTAACTTCTGTTTTTTTTTTGTTTTTTTTTAATTCCAAGGGTCTTTTAGTATTATTCAATATTTCTAACAGAAAAGTACACTTTACTTGCAACTACTAGATAACAACTTAACAATGATAAAATCTGCTGTTTATGTGTGAACTGGTGTTTCCTTGTCTGATGTAACTAACTGTAACTTGTGGAAAATTCTGTTGACGCATGTGTTGCAAAGAGGAACGGGCTGCTCAGATGAACAGTACCGTCCCAAAGCAACTACTAGATAAAAACTTAACAATGATAAAATCTGCTGTATATGTGTGTACTGGTGTTTCCTTGTCTGATGTAACTAACTGTAGCTTGTGGAAACATTCTGTTGATGCATGTGTTGCAAAGAAGAACGGGCTTCTCAGATGAACATGAACAGTACCGTCATAAAACCAAGCAACATACCCTTGATCAATGTCATGAATTCGTCTCGTTTGACTTTGCGATTTTCCATATCGATCTTCAAGGCCAGCAATAAAGTGAAGAGAAATTTGTCTTTTTCGTACAATCCACGACATGAATAACAGAAGACTTGAAACGTCAGATAAGTAATGATGCTGTGAATGCGTTTGCCAGTGATGGGAGATGGAGTCGATCTGGAAAAAGACACCATGAAAGGATAAAATAGATAGATAGATAGATTTGTTTTGATCACATTAGCTGTAAGACAACATACAAGAGAGAAAATTAATTAAGTACAAAGTAAATAATGAATACAGTACATGATTAAGGTCATCCCGTAAGCAAAATTAGCTTGTTTATTTGGGAGACCATAAATTTACAACATAATAGTGAATAGTATGATTTTATTGAATAAAGCATATTAAAAATATTATTTGCGAGATAAATGTAAGAATAAAGTTATGAAGATAATAATCAAAACAGAAAATAATGAAGATAAAAAAGGGAAGAAAAACAAACAGCAACAAAAATAGAAAGAAGTGGAAAGAAGACTTCAGAAAATAAAAATCAGTTTCAACTGGAGCAGTTTTTAACTGTACAAATGTCGTAGTAGCCTTCAATGAACATAATTTTCAAGTATTTATGAATACAAGAATAGGGGTTGTACGCACATTGAGTCAATGAAATCAATTTTATATCTTTGAACTTGCATTCTACTGAACATATTGTTTAGAGATAATACAGAATCCAGACCATTGTTATAAATAACTATATTAAAAATAAATAAATAACATTTATAATAAATAGATATATTTAATAAAATAAATAAAATAAATAGAAGAAGAATTGATGAGTTATATGCAATGTTAGTACTTGCAATATTACAATCATACAACACCATAACAATGTTTAACCAAAGAAACAGAAAGTCTGCAGAGGTCTTCGTTACCTCCCTTTTCAGTTTCAAATGTTAACGTCATCCAATTATTTTATAAACGAATGTCTTCAGCGACGAAAGAGCACCGTTCTCTCCAATGTCTGAGACAGTCTCTGCCAATGGCCATTCAGAGAGGCAACTCTGCATTTATTTTGGGAACCATCAAGGAGGAAGATGCTGCGAGTCTTGAGCATGTGTTTTACTTGTAAGTAGGATTATTATTATTATTTATTATTAATATATCTAATTTGTTTCGAGATTGTTTTACATATTTTACTGTGATGTAAAGATTTCAGAATTGAAATAAAGTATTATTTTATAAACATCCGTCACTCATGCACATGCTACGGAAATTGTGGCTTACCTTTCCAGAGCAAAGTCAAAGAGACCCAGGAACTGTTTGAGTGACGTCTGGTACATGCAGTTGACATAAGACATCTCAACGATCAAAAAGTAAAGGATGCTTCCTCGCGTAGCAACTAAAAGCAGAAATAGAGAGGTTTGAGCAAGTAAAAGAAACTCACCCAATACGACACAACAACAATGTTGTTAGATTGAAAATGATATATTTTGATATGAGTAATAATTTTTTCAAATTTTAAGTAAGAAACTTTACCAACAAATCAGTAAACTTGCGGTTGATAGGAAGAGTTTCAAGCAGAATGGGAAGTGATATATTTACCTGGTCTGAACTCCTCTCTGGCTGCATTGATTTTGACTTCAGTATCTGCAGCGGTCACTAGCTTCTGGCTGACGTCTTCGGCTGTTGATTTGGTTGTCCTCAACACTTCAATCAGCGATTCATCTTCCACAAGTGATCCCTGTGTACTTGTCAATCGAAGCAGCAAGTTGTCTTCAAGTTCTTTCATCTTTCGCTTGTTTGCAGCGACGTCCTCCATCAGCTTGGTTCGCTCCGATTCAAGTTCCTGAATAGTAGACAAGGAATAAATTGAAAAATTGTTGCTTCTACATTTAAAACAAAAATATTGGGTCGCACAGTCAAAATTGCTTTGATGAACACCCTTGTTAAGAGGATAACTGTCCTAGGATGATAGTTACATAGCGTCACATTGAAGAATCTGTTAGAAAACGAAGATAGAGGCTTTCGCATTCCATATATATTTCATAGACATGTTGCTCTTCCCACGACAGGGAGAGATGGCAGAGTTCCAAAGAGAACACATGGTCGTTCGTGCCAGAGCTCTATGTCGTGAGACACAGCGTAGAATACAGGACAGACGGAACTATTAAGATGACGAAGTATAGTCAGGAAAGAGGGTAATTACGAGATGACACGGCTACAGGCCGCTACATATTCATATTATCACGTAACTACACAATAACAACATAAAATTCCTACTGACATCGCATCAACCATTACAAATCCACCATCATGTCACTTTATTGGAGAATAATCCTCAAGTATACACGCATAGAAGGTACTTACTTAAGTACAATCATACTATACAGTTAACGAAGTTACATGAATGCAAATTAAATAGTAATACAAAAAGAGGGAAGGTTTTTTCTCGAAAGCTGGAAATGTTCTCTCTTGGACAAAATCTGCTGGTAGATTGTTCCACAACTTGATCAAACGGTTCATGAAGAAATTCTGTCTCGAATCTGTTCTTGCTATTGCAATGATCAGTTGTCTATTATGGCTTCTGGTATTGATGACAAGATTTCGTCTTTCCAAGAGATGATAACAATAGGAGTTCATTAGTCTTATGAGTGTACCAGTCTTCTGAGGACAAATTAAAGTAGTCTATTGCTCTTCTTCTACAACAAGTTTGACTGCACCAGAACCTTTATCTACTCCACAAGCGGCAAATTTGTCGGTCACGCCATCCGTGCTCAACAAAGAACGAAGCAACCTCTGAACGTTGTAATGTGTTGGCAGCCAACTGTCTTGCGTCGTCGCGGATTTGCTCGGACAGTTACATATTTTAATATTTTGTGTCAAGAATGGTAGTGATTTTTCTGTTGTAAATAATCGTAAAGTTTTCAAGTCATTTTGTAACAAAGTTACTAGCAAGAGGAGAAACGGACTATTCCCGTAATAGTACCGTATTACATGATGATGATGAAGCGGCAAATCACTAAATCGAATCTGATGACTGCTAGAAGTCTTGCCATGACATAAGTATCATTTTGAAAATGGTGATCTTTCAAGTTTCAACGAAGAAGTATTCCTTATACGTAGCATACATTTCCTGATAAGTAACAACTTTGTAAAAACAGTGACACCAATAGCATTTCAGTATCAGTAACTTTTTTATGTAAAATTGAGGACGTTTTCAAATATATGAATTGCTAATTGACCGTCTATCATCTACATAAAGGTATAAAAACAGGTTACGCATTACCCGCAACTCAATTATTCTTCAGTTGTCATCATACCTAGGTCAGATACCAACAACGGTAATGGAACCTTGATGAACATACAATGTTTACATTTTACAGTCAAACCTGTATTAGCGATTACCTCTATAAAGCAGCCACCTGTGTATAAAGGTCACTCTTCATAACCCAAAAATGACACAATCTATAGAAATGAACTTGGACAGAAAGACCACATGTCTATTGAGGTAATTTCCCCCATGTCCCAAAGTGACCATTATAGACAGGTTTCACTGTACAGTATTCTAGATCAACCAAAGCAGGAGGCCCTACAGACAGCCACAACACTGAGCACTCTTAAGTCTTAACAGGGGTTGCTGTTAATAGTTTAATGTAAACATAACACTGCAATATAAAAGGCTGGAGGGTACCACTCACACTCTTCTCGGCAAGGATGACTCTTCCTAACAGCTGGTCTTCAAGGCCTTTGACGGTGACAGTAAAATCAATGATTGACGTTCGCGCACTTATCTATATGAAGAAAAAAAAACACATGGACATCCTGAAAGACCTTTCGACTGGAGATCGGGTATAGAGTAGGCAAGCAAGCGACAAAATGCATGATCTCTATAACATCTTTCTTATCTAGGATCTTTTCTTATTTCTTAGTAAACATGCGAGAATGAGTTTATATTTTGGGATTTCACACCGTTCAATTTGCACAGGTAACTTAGCAGCGATACTCCTATTACATGCTATGATGCTACTATGCTACACCACGCATTCAGCAGGGATTGAAAATAGGCTACATGCACATGGAAGCTATGTATTGTACAACCACGTGTTTTGAGTTGAAATCGACAACTTTGACAGCAAAGAACAATCTTTAAAATCGATCATCATAGAAAAGAGTACGGTTGAATGCAAACGGAACAAAACAATGTAGTGGTGTAATCCCATGGGGCAGAGGTCAACTAGCATAAATCCCAAAATAGACCACCCTTGATCAATTATCAATGCGCTGATGATAATGCATGGTGTCTGTTCGATTATAGTTGCAAAGTCACAGCTGATCTATTCGACACTTACATGAGTTGGCACACAGTAACTTAACATGAAAGTTCTTTAGAATGAACAATGAAATTCGTGATGCAAGATAGACTGAGGGCTCTTCTGCAGCGCGTGGATAGGAATAGGGCTAAGACTCACGAGGTCACGAGGGCGGGAACACGTGGAGCAAGGACACTAGACTGCCCCTGATTGGCAGACTCTCGGATCATTAATTCAACTACTGACGTCAGAGTTGCATGGTGAGCTCCATTAGAAAGGGATCTGGGGCACCCTCGACCCAGGATCGCCTATTGTTAGCGTTCGCATTGCGCTCTTGGTCTGGCCTTCAACTACGCAAAGTGTTATTTAGCTTCATTAAAACGTTGCCGATATCAATGGAAGCAAACTGATGGATATATGAACAATACCTCTGGGGTGTAAGAAGGATTTGGCAATTTGGTTGTAATATACAACATGAATCCATCCATGACGTCAACTTCCTTGTCACCAATTTTCACCTGCAGACAGATACAACACCAGGCAGTGATAAATCACAACAAGTAAACATTTAACTGAAGTATGATACATGCAGTGTAAACTCTTTAATATCCCCGCAGTTGATATCACATCCGTTTGAGAAAAAATCTTTATTTGAATCAACTATTTGTACCCACTAAATATCACGACCCGCTTATTATCACGATTTTTGACGGGGAATTTTTTTTCAAATAAATCAATTTATTTCATTTCAAATAATTACATCGACAATCTATAAAGACAAACTTTCCTAAAAGTAAATTAACTTTAACTAATAAAAACTATCCATGTCAACAGCTACTTATAAAATCTACAATTAAAATACTTAAAACTAAACCTGACTAAGCTATTTACAAATTAAAAATCTCTTCCAATGAAACAGTTGAGGGAATAGTGTCCAAAACACGAGCAGCGTTTCCCCGTTGTATAGCCATGCTTATTCGCTGGAAGAATAATAACAGGGAAAATATAGTAATATTAAACGAGGTTTTATTGTAGTAATGCCTGGAACGATTTAAATTCACAATTAAACAATAATTCTAAAATGGAACGGATTGACATAGGGCACTGGTGACTAATCTATTTATTGACAGCATTTCAGCAGATATTCCTGTTTTATTCCTCTATCAAAATATTTTCTAGTAGCCAAGCCTTTAGCAGAAAATGGTCTGCATGAGTTACTGCTAAAGTTTAAGAGTGGCCTTTATCCACAGGTGGCTGATCTATAGAGGTACCGCTAATACAAGTTTGACTGTATCTGAAATAGAGGAAATCGTTAGGAACACCAGCATACGACAAAACAACACCTTGTACGTTGATCCTATTTTGATGAAATTCTTCTCAAGCACATTGTCGAGTGCAGGATCGAGTTCTTCTCCGACATCTTCGATGAGAAGCGGCCGCCCAAGAGACAGACAATCCTCCATGTGAGTACGGAAGTACTTGTGGTTAATTGACGTCGCCTGATGAACAACAACATTGCAATGTGTAGTATTGTCTCTGGATTAATCCTTTGCAATCGGATTTCGCTGTATGTAATATATCACATAACAGAATATACCCCCCAAAGCGACCAGTATGGTTATTTAAGGTCAAATTAACAGTAAGGTATGTTTAATGTGATTATTGCTCACTGAACCCTACAGAACTAAGTGTTGCCTTGGATACATAACGGAATGGATGCGATTGTATACATACCTAGAAAACAAATTAGAATAAGACAGCTCCTTTTTAAAAGACAACTGATGCATTTTTCAGCAGGTAATTTCAACATTACACATAACCCCAAGTTCCTGAAAAAGTCAGTGGACTGTACTGAAATCACGATAGAGCTACAGCACAAAGCTAACATTATTGTCATGAAACAAGACATAAATTGGGCTTTAAGTAAGAACAATTTAATTCGCAAAGAACAAGAATTTCAACAGCGTCGCTTGCATCTTATACCTGTAGTCCATTGGTTGCCTCTTTGTTTTTGACCCAGATCTTTCCTTGGCCTTGGGGATCGATGAGAAGGGGAAAACGGGATGCTTTGCTGACAATAATACCATTCTGAATGGATAACTCATCTGATGGAAGACCTTGGACATTCCATTCCGCCACCTAGACAGTAGAAACAAAAAGCGTCAAAACAGAAGGAAGTGGTGTGGAATAAGCTGCTTAGTTTCAGACTACGTCCAACGTGATCTACAGAAAACTATCGTCATCATCATCATCATCATCAATTTATTTCTTTAATCTCGCATTCTATTGCTTAAAATCAATAAAATAACAAATTGCAGTTACCGTGCTTCTTCCTTTGTGGATCAAACTGATCAAACAAAACTAATGTTGTTCATTTTCAAATAGGTCTCAAAGAACAACTCAAGGGACAATGAAAAGTACTCTAAAGACAGGCAGACATTTAAGACAGGAGTATGGCAAGACATCTTAGATATTATATATAATTATATCATATATTTTCATTTTGAGATTACGTAAAATCTAAATTGCTGTTCAGTAACCTCCTCAAATAGGATAATTATGATCAGCTTAAGCAACCAATGTCTTTCTTGCAAGTTACAATAATAATAAAATTTTCAAAATTTCAAATCATAAAAAACTTAACAGAAGTGAAATCGGGTAATCGCATGCAATAAACTTGACTTGATTCAGCTGCAAACATGCTTTTAGCTAACAGATTTTAAAATAAGCATTATGCGTAGTTGTTGTGAAGATTATTATTTTTTTCTAAAAATAAATGAAATTAGGCTTATTATCTTAAAGAAAGATCTTTATGCTATGGAGTGTTCAACATATCCTACGCATTGTAGACTATGACCGCGTACAGATGATGCTGAAAATTAGGATGACCAACCGTTGCGATATCAATCAGCATAGCCGAGATGTTCAGATCAGCGGTAAATGGGATCCTGCGCACGCGCATTTCTCTTTGCCAAGATTTTAACATCGTTGAGCGGAATTCTTGATTGAATGGTCCGGTGTAGGACAAAAAGCCAGTGCAGAGGAGTACATCTCCAACAAGCCTGTAATGCAAACAGTTGGATTCTTAAACCAAGAAACTAAAGACAGAAAGATAAGAGCTTAGGACCAGATATAAATTCTTAATTCAGCAAAATCAAAACAAAACTGCAAAAAGTTCGTGTAGTAATCCAAATATTTGACAAGAGTTCTCACTTTTGCATGAAAAGACATGTTACTGAGACTGAGACGCTATTGATGTCGCTACTTTCAAGAAGTTGTTACTCATTAGAAAACGTGGTGTCACGCTTTGGTGTCAGCGCAAGTGACATGAATGTTTGTCCGTCCGTCTGTCTGCCTATCATATCTAAGGAGCATTGCCCATTTTCAAATTGTATATACACTGCAAAATATAGTGTTCCCATTTTAAGAAAAAAATTCTCCTTTCAAGAAATATTATGCTTAAATCTAGTAAAAAATACTTGTCCATGATGTAAGCAAAAAAATTACTAAGCCAAATATGAATATTGATATTGTTCTTCCACCGACCAAGTCTTATTTTAAGAAGATTGATACTTGAAACAAGAAAACAATTCTTCTCTAGAAAATATTTTTTCAGTGTAGTGTTCCAACTGCGGCGTTCACGAATTAATCTCTACGATTTTCCGAGATCACTGTTTACCTGCAGGTAAAACCTCTTGCATTTTCTTTATAGTCACACCTGTATTAGCGGCCACCTTTATAAAGGAGCCACCCATGTATAAAGGTCACTCTTCATAACCTCAAAATGACACTGTCTGTAGAAGTCAACCTAGACAGAAAGACCACCAGTCTATAAGGTCACTTTCCTCGTATCCCAAAGCCTCGTATCCCAACGGCGATCATTATTGACAGGTTTAACTACATCACCAGTTAGTGGACATCCCATCCATATCAATGAACAATTATATGATTAAACATTGATAATTGTTTCTATTTCTATGGTGTTATTCGCATATGGAATACATTGTATCAGCATGTGATAGACTAGAAAATCATATCATTTGAAGTTAAGCTTATCAAATTGACATTAGCATTGTTGTGATCCGCGCGACCGCCTCTTTTCCGCTCCGCTCGTCGGCCTCGTTTTCGCACCGATGGACTTTCGATGTTTCGTTTTGCTATAATTAGACAGTAATCTTGTAGTCAAGCAGCACGCAAGTCGTCGCATCGCTTCTACGCCCGTAATCACAATCCGTAAGTTGTATTCATTATTTACTTCGTTACTTTTTGTCCGTTTCTTTATTGTAAATAGCCTTGATTATTTCGTTCTTGTGTCATTCATTTAGTTTCACCGTTTCTTCAAGAAGTTAGTTTGAACACGATCGTCTGTTCGTTGTCTTGTTGGATCGGTTGACACGCGTGCGCCTGAACGTTCTGTGCGATCGTCGAGGGCACATGACAAGCATTGTAGATTGTACTAATGTTGCAGTCTTTCCCTGCTGTATTTTCTTTGCATATTGTTGAAATGTTCTAATGAGACAGGTTCTCTTTTTCCTTGCTTGTTTTTTGTTTTACCATGTTGACAATTGTCGTATTGTGTGACGTGATCTTACCTGCCAATCTGAGCATCGAATTCTTTGCTCTGCTCTGTCCATCTTTCTTTTTCGCCGCCAAGGCCACCAATCAGAGCCGAGGCAGCCATCATTTTGCGACGACAAGATTCCGCATCATCCAGCAGTTCCTGATATTGACCAAAAGAAAGTGATCAGTTGTAGAAACAAATTGAAATCAATTTAGTCAACAAAGGTCATTATTCACACTTACAACAGAAGTATAAACAAGACCAACACTATCTTGAACCTAATTTGATCTGGACAAGACAAGGGAAGAACTTCGCTGCATAGGCCTCGACCTATCAACTGCGACTGCTGCAGCGCAGCACCGAACCTCCTGGGCAAAGAAAGTTGCACGCGTACAGAATTGATGGAAAACGTTTAGACAACGCTTGTGACGCTCGCGTCATAATGTCGTTTTTGTTAGTTAATTAGTTAGTTAGTTGATTAGTTTGTTAGTTAGTTAGTTAGTTAATTAGCTAGTTAGTTAATTAGTTAGTTAATTAGTTAGTTAGTTAGTTAGTTAGTTAGTTAATTGGTTAGTTAGTTAGTTATTTAGTTAGTTAGTTAATTAGTTAGTTAGTTACTTAATTAGTTAGTTAGTTAATTAGCTAGTTAGTTAGTTAGTTAGTTAGTTAGTTAGTTAGCTAGTAGTAATTCGACACAAAATGAATGGTGTACTTTTGAGAAAAATCCCATGGCAAGCTTCAAGTATCAACGACAACAAAAAGGCATTTACTTATTATTAAAACTGTTGCTGCTCCAATAAAAACATTATCACCAGCGGAAGGCCTCATCAATAGTGCTGTTACCTGTTTTTCGCGGACGGCACTGTCATATTGCGCTTTGACCAAGTCCAGTTCTGCTTGCTTCTCGTCCAATTTAGCCTGGGCTTCCTGAAGATCACTCATGGCTGCCTCTAGCTTCACTTCTTGAATCGCAAGATTCGCCTGCAAGACGTAACGTCAAAGTTATGGATCGTGTATTACTTTCAATACTACTTTCGCAAAATAAATAAAGAATGCATCGAGCTGCTACTACTTGAACTTATAGAACTTCCATAAAAAACTGATAGCGCTGCTGCCCATTAAAGCATGACTCTGGGCCTATGCCCTGAGCACGAAGCATCTCAGAAGCCTCATCTAAAAGAACAAGACCAACGACTGAAATGCATAACTCTCCTCTAGGTTTCCATGGTAAATCAACAGAAATCGCTGAAATCAGCAGCAAGAATTCGGATAAATAACAGCCAAATGTATGTGACACGGAGAAGGATTACTTGTCAACAAATGCAGTTTGCTGTTAGATATCTAGTCATGCTTATAACACAGCCATGCTCTCGGCGGTTTATCTCATGGCCTTTCCGTAAGAACATCTGCTGCAAATATTACTCATTCCTGCAATACTCACCTTGAGTGGAAGCACCTCCTTGTTGATACCAAAAAAGAATGACATTGCTTTTGTCCATGCACAAATGCCAGCAACATTGCCACAGACCTTATGAGAAGAAGGAATGTATGCAAGATTAGTAGTGGCGAAAATACCAATGAACGCATCTCTTTCTTCACCGAAAGTGATTGATACATGGCATAAAAATAGCCAGTATCCATTGCGGCCCTCAACATGCGCCTATTCGTTAAGGATTTATGCTGGAAAAGACTAGCATGCTTGCAGACTTCAGGTGTTTCTCTGAAAGCTAGTAAACACCGATTTCCAGAGAAACATTTCAAATCTGCGAGCAGGCTACATAAAACAGTGTTGCTAGACGATAGAAGAAGTGATTGAAAGTTGAGATTGATTCTCTATAAGATAGCACTTGTCTAGAACTATCTACAAGTAACTCAATAAAATTACCTGAACGTGAATCTGATTGATGGCCTGATGGTTACCTTTTTAGCATTTTCCATGGAGTAGTCTGGTGCGTCGAAATACGGTTGCAGCAATTCACATGTCTCTTCGTTGATTGAATCCTTGGGGAATGTTTCCAAAGCTTGCAGGAAACCACTTTGGCTCATCATCTATAGAAAGAAAGAGCTATTTATTAAACTTTCATGCGTTCTTCGAATGAAAATTGTTACAACAGCAAACAGCTCCAAAGAAGAATGATGATTGACAAAATTTTTGAACAATAAATTACAGACAAGAATTTGTTCCTGGTTTCTTGTTTCAACGATTAGGATGCAAAAACTACGTCCACTAGTGTGTATACAACTAGAAATGTGTCTGATCAAAAGAACAGGCGAAATTGCTCGTGAAATGTTAAAACTCATAAATATTAGTCACAATGACAAAGTAGCGGACGGTCCAGCCAGACCACATATCACCCTCACTAGACAAGACATGGACGGCAATCAAGGGTCAGGCAGATAGGATGGACATCAAGCAATTACAGTGCAAAATAAAGTTCTTGTAAATATTTCTCATCTTAAAGAATATTTCTAAATTAAGTACAAGAATACGTGTGCACATTGTAAGCAACAAATTACTAGACCACAATAGTTATGAAGGTTGCCATTGTTTTTCCTCAGATCAAGTTTGAACGAATGCTATAATCTGCAATGTTATAACTTGAAACAATATTATTTTTTTCTAGAACATATTTTTAGTGTATTACTTATACACAAGCAGCTGATGGGAAAGTATGCAGGCAATATGGCAGTAAGAAAGGTGAGCAGTAAACAGCGGACACGCAATTAGGCAAGACTTAGCTGTCTGCAATAAATAGAGCTACATTGAGAAAGGAATAGTCATAGCCTAGTTTCCATTTGATGGAGACCCGTCGATTTTCGTATGCTCTTTGCGGTGAAATGGAAACCGCGTACCAGGGACCGGGAATGGATCGCAAAAAATCCAGAAGACCCCCCGATTTTCGTAGGCTCCTTGAAGTGAAATGGAAACCGCGCATCGGGAGACCGAGAGTGGATCGCAAGAAATCGGAACTAGCCAGCGATTTAACATGCGGCGCTCCCGATTCTAATGGAAAACAGACTTTACACTTTATATGCTTCAAATGATAGAAGATCTCATTCAAACCATTGTACGGTCATGACTCTATAACATTATGTGATGAAGAGATGATTAGGAGAGGAGTTCTAGCACACCTTGAGGGCTTCAGACCACGACGGCTTTAAACAATTTCGTTCGGCATCGTGTTGTACTGAGTCGATCTTGCGTTGGAACAACAGTAGAACAGAATCCATGATACGCATGATTAGATGAGGTGGACGGCCAAGACGGCGAACGGTGGCAATGTCAGCAGGATTGATTGTCTAAAGGAAAGATGACATCAACAAAATGAGCACAAGAACAAATAAAAGGAGAGGATAAATCAATATAGAAATGATTGATAAAATGAAGTAAAACATGAACGAATCAAGGAATGACGAACAATAGATCTGTGAATGAACGAACGAACGAACGAAGGTATGAACGAATATATAAATGAATAAATGAATGAATGAATGAATGAGAGAATGAATGAATAAGAGAATTGTGCTTTTGGCGAGAATGATATAAATTTAATTGGAAAGATCGGAAAAAGAATGATTGAGTCGTTAGGCTTTGGCAAATCTCGCTCGTTCTTGAAGCAGAGAATTACTATTGCAACCCAGTGACGCCTTCCTCATTGCGGGCTCTATCTCTAGCTTGGTTGATTTGATTGAAATTCATAATACAGTCAAATTCGCTTAATATCCCATCGCTTAATATCCTACAAAGCCAATTTCCACTTGTTATTTGCAGTACGAACTCTCATGTTCTTACCT
>OFHS01004560.1:0-13659 GCA_900245855.1 Calvadosia cruxmelitensis
ACGACGTGCTTAATGAGCTGCGAACCACAATGCGGTCAAATACAAACGAAAGCGCCGCTCCGTCGTGGAAGACGGCAGGAGAGGTAATCTTGACGCCAGCGCAATAAAATATACTAGTTGGCTTGATACAAAAATCATTTTAAAATAGTTCTCGGCTAGCTATAGCAACGAAATTTAGCAGACGTAGTCTCTACACATGCGGCATGAGTGTCATGAAATCGCTAAGTTATTTCTATCCGCTGGAATGAGTAACAAGCTGGCAAAGTGCGACGACCGGTTTTTCCACGTAGTGAGCTCTCTTGTGGAAACGACATGGGTTCTGTTTCTCCGCCCCTTTCACACCTTTCGTTTGACAACCATTTTTGATTGATTGCGCAATAATTCCCGAACTTCAAGGCATCATAAAGGTACTAAATATTGCTCAAATTGAAAAATTCTTTTTGCAGAAGGTATATTCTGGATCATATCTATCGATTAACGAAATAAAAAATTATCCGTCATAGGCACTTTAAATTATCCAGAGACTGGATTTTCCTGTCTCCTTCTATCGTTACTCCTACTCTGGACCAAGCTTATTAAATAAACACAGTAATCTTACGGACTTACCTTTGAAACAATTCAAGAAATCATTGCATGAGCAACTACTAAATGAAAACTAATTTAATTAACGAGCACGAAATCCTCAAGAATCAGTCGTGCTACTGTATAGTATTTGCATGCCATGTAAACATAAATTAGTAATTGCAATTGCAGTATCGACATGTTTGTCAAATTATAGAAACGATCTATTTCAACACCTAGATACTTTATTTTGTCTATACCTGCTCTATTTGTACATCATCAGTGTTACTTTTTAGTGTGGCATTACTTTTGCACCTTTGGGGGAAACCAAGAAGCATGCAGTTGGTCTTAGAGTGGTTTAGTGACTATTTATTCACATTTAGCCATGCTCATATGCTTTTGAGGTCATCATCTAATTTACGTTTCATGCTTTCAACATCTTTACCAGGGACATAAAGTGTAGTATCATCAGCGTTCATGTTCACTTCACAATTCGAAACAGCAGATACTATATCGTTCATGTAAGTAATGAAGAGGAGTTTGCCAAGTATGGAACCTTGTGGCACGCCTGTCTGAATCTCTTGCAAATCAGACTTTTTGATATTGATGATGACTACTTGCTTCCATTTGGTTAAGTAGGATCACAGCCATAAAAGGGACGAGGCATTACATCCGTAGAGTTGTAATTTTTTAAGTAGGAGATTACGATTAACTGTGTCGAATGCTTTCTTAAGGTCCAAATTAATCATGATAATTAGCAGTTGATTTTCGGTCTGGTCAAAACAGTATTAAAAAAATGTAGTATACTTGTTGCAGTTGAAATACCACTTTGGAAGCCAGATTTGTTATCAGATGGAAGATTGTTTGTAGGGACATAATTGAATAGCTGCTTATGAACAATGTGCTCCAGGATTGTGGAGATAACAGGTAGAATTGAAATCGGTTGATAATTGTCTTTTCTACCTTACAGCTAGATTTATGTAATAGCTTCACTCTAGCAATTTTTGGCTGGTCTGGAAATCGTCCGCTGAGTAAAGATATATTAAAAGTAATAGATAGGGGAATATCTGTTCCAAGAGAGCATTTTTTTATTAACTGAACAGGTAGTTCGCCAATGTCTTTTTCCATGTTAATATCAAAGGTTCGAATAGTATTAGAAATTTCTTTTGGTGATGTGGTTGTGAACAAAAAGTACCTGCTTTGTTGGCTCAAAACTGTTTACAAATGCAAGAGGATCCAAAATACTAGAAGGAATTGTCGAGGCTAGCTGTGCTCCAATTTTTATGAAATAGTTGTTGAATGAATCGGCAATTTCAAGAGGATTCAGTATGATCTTGTCGTCGACATTTAAACTTTTAACTAAACTATGTTTTGTTTTTCCAAGTAATTTATGTAATATTTTCTGCATTTCTTCTGGTTTCCCTTCTGATGCTGCGATGCTATTGTCGTAGTGTTGTTGTTTTTCCGTATTCAGACGTTTGGTATAAAGATTTCTGACCTTATTGTACATCGCAAAATCAGAAATTATTCCTGTGTGAACAAACTGGTTATGACACTGTTTTTCTTAAACCATTTCAACTGCAAAAATGTCTCGGATAAATACGGTCTATCCTTGGTATTCTGTTTCACTCGAGATTTCTTAATTGGAGAAAATTCAGCAAGCATAGTCTGAAATATATGCTCAAAGGCACAATAACAGTTGCTGGCTTCAAAATCTTCCAGAAATTTCCGGTAAATTTAACATTATTACTACGTTAAAGAAGGATGAATTAAATAATCTTAAATTTCTGCAAAATATATAGTGGTGTTCTTTCTGCTTGTTGGTATAGCTTCTACAGTTGCATAATTCATGAAGTGGTAGGCAACACAAACGGCAACCACCCCTCCAAGTGTGTTACTTTCAGCATTTTTTATTGTTAGATCAATGCACATGGAGCTGTTTAGTGCGACTCTCGTTGATAAATTGCTCAGCTGTTTCAAATCAATGTCCAGCAGTAACTAGTGTAGCCTTTTGGTGTTCCAGCAATTAGTTTTGAACTGATCAAAGAAGCCGATAAAAATAAACTCTTGCTTACAACTATCCACTTATCGAAGAAGAAAAGATTGGATTGGGGATGGCGATATAGAAAAACGATAAGGAGATGTTGATTACTTTTAGGTAGGCTCACATCAATACACTACTCAGTAGGGCGGGAACGTTGAATTAACGACGATGTTTAGAGGTAAGATTATCTTTAACAAAAATCAAAACACCTTGTTTCCCAAAAGACCCGCCATTGTTGCCCTGCCGCTGTGACTCACCGTAGCCATCCACAGTTATCAAGGTAGAGGGCATGGTGCTATTTAGCCAGGTTTCTGACAAACATAAAATATTGGGGTTATATTCAGCAGCAAACTCTCTAATAGAATCAATGTGTGTCACGATCCCCCTCACCTGTGTTTAGATGACACACTTTTAAACCACTCCTTTCTTAAAATCTGGCTTCTCGGTTGACACGGCTAGAATTTTGGTGTGGTTCAAAGGTAGATGGTCTAGGACTTGGATGGATGTCCCAGAGAGTAGGTGCTTGAGATATGTCAGGAATTCCTTGGTGATGATGTCAGGTTGAGAGCGAGAAAGTCTTCTTGTCCTTGCAAACGATGATAAATCCGCACGCAGCAGAGGATTTACGGTGGCAACAGCCAGAGTAGTAGGTCCATGTTATTCACATTTGGAGAACAGACGATGCAGCAGAACACAATCACATAACAAAAGGAGAAGAAACAGGACCAACTTAATGACATAACCAGGCAGTGTCCCGTCCAGTAGTTAAGTGGAATATCGACGGATGGACGAAGAGAAGCGATGGAATGAAGATTTCTTACCGTACGCTAATCGCCGTTCTTACTTCGTTGTGATAAGGCAAATTAATTTCAGTCTGTCACAACACACAGAGAACCACTGAGATAGTTCAAGATTGAGCCTTCAGCTGTTGGTAGGCTCTAGTTTTAGAAATCTAATGTTCCGTTTCTCTACGCGAGTGTCCACGATCTGTAGATGTAGCAATGAGCTGGCTCTGTTTTTCTCACAACAATCACTTTGTCCTCCTCTCGGCTCTCGCAAAACGCAATTTGTTGCGGTGTCTTGGAGGCAAGCATGCTGCTGAGGGACGAATGGTACTTCCACGATCTTGATTGAAGGGTACCTCCACCGAAGCACTGCCTACCGTTCAAGTGCCAACTGTGTCCTGTGACAGCTGTACGCTCAACGGTCTTAATCCAGGACCATGCGTAAACGAAAAAAAGACGTGAAAACAAGACCAAGGGTGACAGAAAATTGAGCACAACACTCACAGGTGCTGAAACAGGACAGGAGTCTCCACACCAGCGAATTTATGTGTCCTTATTATGCAACAAAAGTCAAAAACAAAGAATTCACATGTACCAGGCTATATAAACATAGCTCATACGCTGCACGGACAAGTGGCAAAAATTAATACATGGACAATTGAATACTATGCGGAAATAGACCTTAAAATGAATCTCTATAAAAACTGTTCCAAATTGACATCAGATAATTCTAATTTGAAATTCTTTAACGTTCTTTCTAATGCGATACTCTCTGGAAGATTGTTCCAAATTCTTATTGTCCTTTGAAAAAAAAGAATGGTGGTATCATCAACAGCTGTATTTAAAGGGTTCCATATGTCCAGTGAAGTTACATTTTTAGTTGCTCTTTTTATAAAATTATCTACAGTAATCATATAACCACTTGTAAGTAGATTATAATAAAATAGTAAACAACCAATACCTTTTCTATGGGTTAGCACAGTCATGGCTGTAAAATTATTGCATGGACAGCAAGTAATTGACAACCCTATAATACAGAAACGTCTGTCGGTTTGTAAGTTTGTTTGTTTGTTTGTATGTTTGTTTGTTTGTTTGTCGGTACAAAACCGGGTACCTGCTATTCAGTCGCAAGTATGTGTAAGACCAATTAACACGTGCGATCACAACACGAGCTTGAAACGCACTGATTTATTCAAGAATGGGCGGCCTCATTCTGAACATACATGCCCCCATGATTTCTAAATCATTAACTATTAAAACGAGAAGAACAAGGAACCTTGAAAGTCCATATCAAACTCAACAAAACGAGGAGGCAGACGACGCTCACGAACTGGACGGACTGGGGACGGCGGCTCGGGTTCGTCTTCTATAGCAGAGTTGGAGAGCTCGATCTCAATTGGGACAGACACATAAACGGGATTAGATGGAGTGATGTCTGCATCCGATAAGGGTGGAGCTAGCCGAAGATCAGCAACATGACGTAAACGCAGGGTGTAGTGCAGCGAGTGTGTTGGGCGGGTTTAACGTAAACGCAGTCACCCACCGCAAACAGATGATCACCATAAACAGGAGGCGGGGCAAACGACTGGACAGGGCTGAGGCCTGGCAATCGAACATCGTAACGGTACAGCAGACTAGCTGGCGAGACTTCATCGTAGAGTGGTGCGGTATTATACCAAAATACCATATGGCGAACATTTTTGCCAGAGCGGGCGGCCATCCTTTTTATAGTGCGGTGATTTCGCTCAATGACACCATTGCCCGACGGTCGATGGGCACAACGTGGATGAGCATGCACTCCCCAATGGGAAAAGAACTGCTGTACGAGAGCCGATTTGAATGCGAGGGCGTTGTCAAACAAGACCTCTGCCGGAGCACCTCGCTCTAAAAAGTTTTTACTAAAAACATCTCCTCGAGATGCTGAACAATGTGTGGCGCGCTCTCATCCCTAAGAGGACGCCAAAGTGCAAACCTGCTTGGCCCGCAGTCGATGATAGTGAGATAGAGCTTGGCGTTGTAGTGGGTCACATCCATGGCTAGGCGAGCCCAGACATTGTCGACAGCCAATTCTCCTGGCTCCCACGTTGTTGCGGCAGGGTCGATGCTCTGGCACCTAGGACACTGCTTGATGACATCAGCTATTTGCCGGCGCGTAGTGTGGGGAAACTTCTTTCTGGCAAAGTACAAGGACCGTGTCACTCCAAAGTGGTGAACATCGTGAAGTTCCTTCAATTCTGTCGCAGTCGCAGGTGGAAGGACAGGAACCGCAGGGCATGCGATCGGCAGAGTGGGAGCGAACCGTTGCAGCCACTGCTTTGGAACTCGGGTTAAGACGTCGGCTTTGCTCGCTTCGGATCGGACCAGTTCCACAGTCAAATGGAGGCCATATTCCTCTACTAAATTTGAGATAAGGGCGAGGCGGCGCCGTACAAGCATCTCGACAAGGCCTCTCGTCTGTATCCTGTGACTGCTGGTCAACACGGCATGAAGCCAAGCAGCCACTGTTGCCGAATCTGTTTTCACTGTCATCCGCTTCAGATTCCACCGTAGGGCAAGGTTAAGTCCCTTAACAATGGCTTCCAACTCGGCGACATTGATATGAAGGCCTTCGTCTTTCCGTAGCCAGGCTGCGTCTTCAACGATCACATCCTCAATTTCCACGCAAGCGCCAAGAGCAAGATTGCTTGCGTCGCACCAAAGCGTGCCTTGCAATGAGTCGACTTCTTCTTCATCGACGGTAGACACACACCAAGGGCCAGTGACAGGATCGAAGGAACTGATGCGCGTCAGCATTTCCAAAACAGTCGTCATCACAGTTGGCGGTACTTCAGCGTCCCATCCGCAGTCGTTACGTTGTCGCTTCAAATAACTACATGCCACACGCAGCCATCCACCCATTGGGTAATGGGCAACGAAGCGCCCTAATACAGAATACACTTCACGACGCGTCATCTGAGAATCAAGGGCAACGTCCGCTGGCAGATCATTGTCACGAGACAATTGAAGTAGCTAATCAACGCGGCGGATGCGTAGGCCAAGCACTCGTGCACCGTCGATCGGCTCTGGGTCCTTGCTGTGCAGTCCATACTTCTCCAAGTGCTGGCGAACCCGGGCAACGCTTACAATGTCTTCATTGCAGATTATGTCATCGATGTAATGATCGGTCCCCCGAGCGATAATGGGATCAATGGAGAGCACTTTGCCAAGAACAGCGGTCATAATCTTCGGTGCCACATTCATGCCAAATGCCAGGCGGGTCAGGCAGTACAGTCGACCTTGGATGCGAACGGCCTGATGACGCACGAGATGATCAGCGACATGCAGCTGTAAATACGCCTTGCGTAGGTCTAGCATTGCTACATTGTCGCCCCAACAACGCCACTTCCGTAATTATTTTGGATTTACTACATTGTCATTAACGGAATGACATTGTCGACACGGCCATGGCGTTCCAAATCGTGCGGGACAAGCCAACCGCGGACGATCCAGTCATCAAGTTCAGCATCGAAAGCTTCACGCACAGATGATAAGGGAATGGGGTACTGGGCGATGGTGGAATGGAGATCTGACGGGGCAGTGCCGTTGGTCCAGGTCCATTCCACAGTCCAATGGTCACCATCGAATGATGCGGAAAAATCACGATCATGGACGGACAATGACGGCGACGAACTAGCAACGCACGCGGAGGCAACTGGCGCGCCAAACGAGACATGGCGTGTAGAATTAATGCACACCCCTCCGAGAATGTCAATAATGTCCATACCAATAATGAACGGGTAATTGTTCACCATCGAATCAATGACCACCACAGAACAATTGAGTGAGCGAATGCCTACTTGCACGGGCAGAGTTGCAGTGGTAGTGCACCAGGCGAGCGAGCCATTCATCAAAACAAAGGGAGAGCGACATTTTGACGTGGGAACATCATCACTAAGCAAATTGCGACACACAAGGGAAGTGGAACAACCAGAATCAACAAGAGCGGTTACAGAATGTCCATTGACAACAATACGAGTAGATGGTAGGGTCGCCGAAGCTTTCAAAGCGGGGAGGGCTCTGGCGCCGGCGAACTCACCCCGTCGTTTCCCTTCGGGAAATTACGAATAAAATGGCCAAATCGGCCACAACGATAGCACGAGCCAGGTGGAAAGCGGCGAGGTGTGGTCGTGACGGCTGCGGCGGCAAATAAAGGTTCCGGTGAATCGGCCACAAGCATTCTTGCTCGTATGACAAGGTCACTGAGCGGCAAATCGTCAATATTAGCCATGGCTCGTATTTGCTTTGATACGAAGGTGGGCAAACCAGGCACAAATGAATTTTTTATCACCTCGTCATTGGTAATCTTGGATAACGTAGTCAAGAGACGAATGTCCGAGAGGAATACGTCCACTGACTCACCTTCGTTCAGCCGGCGCCCACGGAGCTGCTCGTAGGCAGTAAAACGATTGGCGGCAAAAGCAGAAATCAAGCCAGCCTTTAGCTTCTTAAAGTCATCCTTCCATGCAGACGACATCTGCTCGTAAACGGCAAAAGCACTGCCATCAAGGAACAAAGGAAGGAAGCTTGCCAAATCATCCACCTTTTGAAGTTTTGCCACCAGCTCGACCTTCTTCAGCCAAGTCTCGATGTCTTGACCACCATCTCCACGGAATGGCTTAATAATCTCCGAAAAACAAACAGACATCCTTTCCTATTCAAAAATTGGCCGCGATAGCTTGTAAGACCAATTAACACGTGCGATCACAACACACGAACTTCAAACGCACTGCTTTATTCAAGATTTCAAGTACAATTCATAACGCGTGGTCTCGTTTTCATAGGCGGCCTCATTCTGAACATGTAGTATGGGCGGCAACAAACATCCTGGGAAAAATATACGTGTTGGTTGAGCACACTTTTCTAGACGCGCGTGGTTTTGGCTGCTCCGACAGCAGGTCAAAGTTGAATAATGCAACTTGGAGCAGGACAGAACGGAGCCGTCTTATCAAAAGGTCGCTTTGGATACGAGCTATGTTTCTGATAAAATTATCGCTGTGGAATTCGCACCTCGAACTCGCCATGCTTGCCATGGCAAACCGTTGCGCTCGAATAGTTGGAAAAGAATCAATTTCAGTCTCTTGCGAGTCACCGTACTTTGTTGAAGTGTCAGTCTGAGCAAAGATAAATGCGAACCCTACTTGCCATGAAAGACAATATTATTATTATGCAGAGGAGCGCTGGCCAACACGTTTTATGCAGACACCCGACTGATTTGGTTAGGTTCAAGAGGATATTATAAAGCAACTGACTTGTAGAAAGAGAGGTAACGTCCAATACCGAAACATCAATTGTACTTCCAAGTTACATTCATTTGACTCCATGATTTATTTTGAATTATTCATTACTACTTCAATTTCTAAGAGAAAAATTGGCATTAAAAGACCGTGGACTGCTCCGTTGTTAATTATTGTCAATGGTGTTGCATTGCTTCGGAATTTCTTTGGCTGTTTAAGAATATTTTTCATTGAAATTGTACTTGACGGCATGAATTAACAATTTCAGTCGGTCCGGTGTTTTCCAAAACAGTATCATTCATATTTACAGCTTTTACATCAAATGCATTTACGGTTTCAAATTGAAGCTATAAGTTGTTGCACTTCAGTGTTGCTGAAATGATTGTTGCTAGCATTCAAATCCCACAGAATAAACAGCAAAATATTGTCCGTAGGATGCTAAATTTCAATCGTTTAACTTGCAGGGGAGCATATATTGATGTTCAAAGTTTTTCTGATCAGTTTTTTAACATGAAAAACAAGGTTTTCAACTTGAAACTTTTACACTGTCTCTCTTCTATGAGTTTGTCGTGGTTGTTTTGAGTTTATATGAATAAATTTGCTGACTGGATGTCATGAATTATATCTTTAAAAATGTCTCAATGTCGCAGCAGACTGTTTCTTCTATGATGGTCTCAAACATGTTGAGTTAGCGGTTGCGTATATAACGTAACTCGGTTAATAACACACTCTCGGGGAAATCGCAAGACGTAATATTATCCGAGTCGTGACAATAACCGAGTCTCATACTCAGACCTCTAATTTTGCAGGAACAGCTCAAACAATAGAAAAAGCGGTCCATAGAACAGCAAACTCTATCAACAACAAACAGAGCTATTATGTAGAGAATTTTGCAACACAAGACTCATTTTCTTTGATTTGTTATGCTCAATGAGGCAAATACAATGAAAAACACTTCATCAACTTTTCCTTTTATGACAATTACGGCGCCTATAAATTCAAGCAAGGCAACAAATCACGGAAAGCGTGACAATAAGCGACTGAAAACATAAAAATCCTTTGAAAATCCGTGATAATAACCGAGATGTGACAATATCCGAGGTGATATTAACCGAATTATTCTTCATAGTAATAATTTGGACGTTTTATATTTTATATTTTGGACGTTTCTTACAGATTTGAATTTTAGAATTGACTCGCGTTATTCTATTTGTGATATCGTGAATCCTCTTCGAATTGGAAGGTGAAGTCGAACTATTTTCGAGAGGCCATTTCAGAAAGCTATTGTGAATTGAATATCCCGCAAAAATGGGAGGATCATGCAGAGAAATTATCCTCCAAAATGGCCTTACCATCAATTTGGAAATACCAGCCAAACCTTAGAGTAATTATATATATTGCCCTTTGGTGTTCCTATAGTATTAGAGAGCCGTTCTCTCATTTATCTTTCTGGAGCGAATACTTGCTTTTTTGAAGCCATAGTACTTTATGACTACCGTTTTCACCAACACGAAGTAAGGAGAAAGCCGACTATTCTGGGGAAGGATTGATGGCACGGTTCTTCTATGGTTTTAAAATAATTTTCACCTATTTTTTATCATTCCAGCTAAAAACTCTGTTTGTAGATAGATTTGGATCTTATTTCTGTCTGTCAGCTTATATAGTAGCAGTTACTGTATGTACTGTAGATAATTAGGACTGACAATATTTTGACCATGCCGATCCATTTACAATATTTGGCTATCCTCTTTATTTGTAATATGGAAACGAATTCTGTTTCATTATTGCATAGGAAATGTCATGTCAAACCAATAATAATAACATGATATGCTAAAAAGCCCCTGGATGACCATGAACAAGGAATTAACAATTATTTACAAAGGCTATAATAAGCCATCAATATTGCTTCTCAATCACGGAATCTGTTCAAACAATTTGTTTGTGGCTAATTTGATGAACTAGTTTAATTTCCATCATAAAAAATACAGTATTCAATTAACCTGCATTGGGCGACCACCTGTGCTGAGAGACCACTTTTCAATTTTATACGTTCTGGATATCTTTATTGGATTTCTGATGTTCTTAGAATTGATTTTATAAATAAAAATGACGTTGCTCCTGATACAGTAGCCGCGTCAGACATCGCGGTTGAGGGCGAGCTTTCGCAGGTGCGATATGGCGCCTAACTGGTCTGGGGCATTGCAATCCAGAAACAGTCGATCGAGATACGTCAAAGATCTTCCTTGTCCTCGTCTTACAGGTGCCGTTAAACTCCACGTCAAGATGTTTGCACTGGCTGGGGACAGTACTGCTCGGCTCTGATGATGTGCCCAGCCATCTTCAAACGACGGCTCCTCAGTAGCTGGCTTGGAGGGATCACATTTGCGCGTCGATAAAGTTCATCATTCCTGATGCATTCCGGTCAGTGTATATTATAGACCGCACGCAGGAGGTGGGCGTGGGTGGCATCTACAGCCTTTTCGAGGGAGGTCGTCAGTGTCCATGTGGCAGCGTTGTATAGCTTGACAGACTGAATGGGGGACGTAAATAAACGTGATCGCAGATAGTTATGCAGGGATTTCGAACGAAGCACTGGTGTTACCCTATTTATTGCGATCCAAGCGTGTGCTCGGCGTCTGGCAAAATCATCTTTGACGCTAGGAACTGTGCCTCCGAGATAAAGATAGCGTTTGCAGCGAGGAATAACGACCGATGCACCCGAGTTAGGGTTATGACAAGTGATGTCTGCTTCCAGAGTAGCAGGGACTGTCAGCACTTCAGTTTTCGTGGTGTTGATTGTCAGTCCCACTCGAGCTGCTGTGCTGACCAGCCTTGTGAGCATACGCTGCGCTCCTTCGGCAGTAGATGACGAAGGAGGTCATCCGCGTATGCCAAGACGGAAATTCTTCTTTCTGGTTGTCGTCTACCAATTCGTCGTGTCAGCAGAAAGCCGTTGTCGTCGTTAGAGATGGCATTATGCAACACTCAATCCATTATAACTACGAACAGGAATGGGGCCAGTGTATCACCTTGAAGTACTCCTGATGTTGTAGAGAAGGGGTCCGACGGACCGTCCGTCGTGATGAGAGAATTGATTTTACTATGATCAGAAGGGAGATACTGTTTTATGTGCTAAAACTGAGAACTGTGATTTGTATAGGACTAATTTAGCATCCCATCCAAATGCGAAGCACTACGACGCTGGACGCAGCTACGTTAGCAGCTTGGACCAGCTGGTCTATATATATACTTCACAAGTGTCTGTCTGTATGTATGTTTGTTTGTTTGTCTGTTCAAAACCAGGCACCTGCCACTCATTAGCAAGTATGGATTTTCCGACTTTTGGGAAACAACACGGCTCTGGTTGTGCACGGTTTTCAAAACACAACGCACAGCTCGAACGCTCAAACCAGGTCAAAGTTGAGCAATGCAAGTTGGTGCAGAATCTAACGGAGCCGTTTTTGAAAAGGTCAACTTGAAACCGAGTTATGTTCTCGGCAAATTTGGCGAAGTTTCATGAAATTATTGCTGTGAAATGGGCACCTTGAATTTGCCGTGATTGCTTTTGCGAGCCGTTTCGTTCGAATGGTTTGAACGGATCGATTTCAGTCTCTTGTGACCCGAAGCTGAGTTGAGAAACAATGCGTAGCATTTGACGCTGGATGAAGCTTTGTTGCAAGTCGGAACAGCTATTTCTAATGGGCCAAAACGAAAAATTATGATTTGTGTTGGACTAATTAACCTCCACCCAAATGCGAAGCAACAACGCTGGACGCAGCTGCGTTAGAAGCACGGACCAGCTAGTTACTAATAGTAGACAACATTTCCTTGATTTGTAACACCTTTATGGCATTGTTGTTTATTATCGACGACCCTATAATACGGAAACGTCTGTCGGTTTGTATGTTTGTTTGTTTGTTTGTTTGTTTGTTTGTTTGTTTGTTTGTTTGTTTGTTTGTTTGTTTGTCGGTACAAAACCGGGTACCTGCTACTCAGTCGCAAGTATGGGCGGCAAACATCCCGGGAAAAATACACGTCTTGGTTGAGCACACTTTTCTAGACGCGCGTTGTTTTGGCTGCTCCGAAGGCAGGTCAAAGTTGAATATTGCAAATTGGCGCAGAACATAACGGGGCCGCTTTTTGAAAAGGTCGCTTCGAAGCCGAGTTATGTTTTTTGCAAGTTTGATGAAATTATCGCAGTGGAATGGGCACCTCGAACTCGCTGTGCTTGCCATGGCAAACCGTTGCGCTCGAATAGTTGGGAAAGAATCAGTTTCAGTCTCTTGCGAGTCGCCGTGCTTTGTTGCAATGTCAGTCTGAGCAAGGAAAAATGCAAACCCTACTTGCCATGAAAGACAATTATTATGCAGAGGAGCTGCAGCCAACACTTTTAATGCAACCTGAACCCGACTGATTTGGCTTGGTCCACGGGACATTATTGAGAAATTGACTTGCGGAACAAGAGGTATCGTCCAACACCAAGCTATTTGTTGTACTTTCAGGTTTCATTGGACTTCGATTTGAAGTCGTGAAGAATTTTGAATAATTCATTTCTTACTTCAATTTCTAAAAGAAATATTATTGGCATTCAAAGCCCCCGTCGGCTACGTCCAAGTTGAGAATAGTTCATGGTGTTTCAATTGTGACATTTGTTGGCTATTTAAGGGTATTTTTCATTGAAATTGTAGTTTACGGGAATGACGGCATGTATTATAAATTTGGCTCGATCGGGTGCTTCGCAAAACTCTATCAAAACTATTTACTGCTTCGATATGAAATACATTTACTGATTTGGCTTGAAGTTACTCGTTGCACTGCAGTGTTGTTTAAATGGCTTTGGCCAGCAGTTGAAATCCATTTAGTAAACAACAAAGCAAAGTACGTAAAATATTGAATTATCAATCGCATGCTACAACTTATGCGAGCCTCTGCTGATGTTCAAAACTTCCCTTATCAATGTGTTTTCTCGTAAAGCACAAGAGTAATAACTTAAAGA
>OFHS01004561.1:0-13654 GCA_900245855.1 Calvadosia cruxmelitensis
GAGCACATGCCAGGATTGAGTTTGTTGTAAACTGACTTCTGCTCCTCAAATCGAAGTAAACCACAATCTTTTCGTAAATAAAGCACTCTTGTGTACAGCCGTAAGATTGTCTCCTCTTCCCATGGACATAGTAAGTTATTGCAAAGATAAGTTACCCATTCCTGGAGTAAAAACAGGCTTTAACTGCGCCGCACAACCGTTCGGCAAGCAAACACTCGCAGAAAGGCAGCTTTGTGCGAGCGCTGGCAATTTGAGAAGGGACTCCCGCCTGACGTCACGCCAACTTCCGCTGAAAACGCGGTCTGGCCCAGGTGGCGCTACCTTGTTATCTATTTACCTTGGATAGGCCCTTCTCAATGTCAGTTCAAAACTCACAGTCACAGTATGTTGATATCTAGTTCAGTGTAAAATCAGCTGCAGAGTGCTACTGAGTTTGTTTTCCCTGATTTGCTGTCTATGTGCGGGGGCAACATCTGTGATATGCCAATGAGTGAGCATTTGAATAATAGTAAGTTTTTTGTTTTTTTTACGGTAATGGTTAAAAAATTAGGCCCCCCTTTGGGTAAAAGTGCTTTAGGCCCTCTCACTGCTTAAAACGGCACTGCTTGTGGCTGCTCTATAAATGTGGCCGCCCATACATGTTTGACTGTATCTTCAACGTGTGAACCATCTGACTTATGCAATGGAATCAACAACCGATCCTCTGTAAGTTCAAGTAGTTTCATATATGTAAGATTCCATTGAATGTAAAGGAAATGATGCATCAAAAACATTAAAATGATGATTACGATGGCGAAATAATAGTGCCCTCTTGCCCTGCTTCACTTATATTTGCCGTGTATCACCGTGTTCAAGCCGAATTTCTGACACCAAATTATTTGTTATAACGTGCCACCTCGACTTCTATGTTAACAAATTTTAAATGCATTTAAACTATTCATCTTAGTCCACAAACAAGTATTATGTTGGTCACTCTAGGTGTTTGGTTTGTGGGAGATAAGGCTTCCACAATTTAAATGCTAATTGACCAGATGCAGAACTGACACCACTAACCAGCTCCAGTCACACTAGTGGAATTCCTAGGAATACTTAATCCTGAGTCTTGGAGGAAGGGTGGGAGGGAAACAAATAATAATCATAAGCGCATTGCCAAATAGCCAACATTGCAACCAGAACTCTAACTCAGACAATCAGATCAAATCATATGCAACAGCTGATAGCAGCAAATCAATTATGTCTGATTATTAATCAACAACAGCAGCAATCAGTAACCGACAGGAAGCAGCAACAGTATACAATTATCATCAAACGACATTTGAACAGCGAGCCAGCAATGATCAACAACAACAGTTAACAATGGCAGCACCACCAGCAAACTACAGGCAGAATATTTACCATCATCACGAGATACAATAGGAGCCACTAGAACTATAGAAGTTTATGTAGTCTTTAGTGTGTTGTTCTGGAATTGCATTCAATTGCACGAGCAAGTAAAATTCTCAAACTCTGCAGGAAGCTGGCAATCAAAGGAATTAATGCACCCAACCCAGTAACTATTCATATCAGACTCTGCGTTCGACTTAAAGGTGAAAGGTCATCACTCAAAATACAGATAGTATTATCAATTACTCATCACATGCATTCATTATTATCATCTCCTAGTCTCTAATATAGCTAGTCACTGGTGCTCCTACCATTCAGTTCACAATCTAGATGCCACCTGCTTAAGTTAACAGTTTAAATGTGCCTAAATTAGAATAATGGAAACCTTAGTAAGATGTGTCTAAACTGGCAGTTGCTATGTGTACTTTGTAGGCATGCGCACCCAATTACATTTACACAGGCGCACTGGGTCAGAACGCTTGGGCAACTGGAAAGTGTGAGATTCGCAGCGAAAAGAAGCCACACGATGACAACTTATGGAATCCTTGTTTGACAGGTGATTACCTCCAGAGTCTAACTTGTTGCGCTGTTCTACCTAATCCATTGGTTTTATATCCGTCTGTTTTGTGATTGTTTCATGTGGTGCGAAATGTTTTGAGTTGGTCAAATTATGTACATTTATGTAACCGGTTGAGTATTCTGTTTTTACGTACCATCCGCATTACAAAATTGAAAAGTGTGAATGACTTGACACTTCGTTTCTTAATATTTTACGTTGTTACTTTTATGGTAGTGATTGCTCTGTTGCTCGTAATAGTAATTTATTCAAGTCAATGTGTTTCCGCTGTATTCGCAAGAAGAGGAACAGGCTGTTTCCTTGAACATGCACCATCCAATATATATCTATATAAGTGACTTAAAAATGCTGTATAGAAAACTCAGATTCTATGTTTTGTTATGTATTCATAGACTCTAAAACTCGTTAGCCAAGCTAACTACAGTATAACTCATTTAAGCGCAAATCGGATAAGCGCAAAACCCGTTTATCTGCAAACAATTTGCTATGTACCAATTTTATTGTGTACAATACAAACTCCCTTAGTCGCTTCCTGATAAGCCCAATTTCGGATAAGAGCAAAGGATATCGTTGACAAATTACTATTGCGCTTAAGCGGGTTACACTGTATATTTGTTTGTATTATAAAACATATTCCCAATCTTTTGTTTTGCAAATTGAACATTTCCAGAGATTGGAAAAAGTGCCCAGTTTGGTTATTGTCAAGTTGGTCTTGGTGCTGCAGTAACACCAGATAAAAAGATTGTTGTGTCTGATGCAATTGGAATCAATTTCTGGATGGGTGAGTCTACTGTTCACTGTAGTAAAGGCTCCATGTTGCACAACTAATGACAGCCCTTAATATGACAATGTATCTGTGATTGGGATGCAATTCGAGGGCTTTTCAGAATCTAATAAGTCAGCCAATTTCCACACCAAAAATTGATTATTATTCAATTAATCAATCATTTTAGTGCGCATAATTACATTTACATTTTACATTTTTCTGTTTAGTGTGCATTTATGTGTATCCAAGCAATTTTAAAATAACAGATGCGTTGATGTTGAAGCAACATGGAGATTGAACGAGCTAACCTGTAAAGCTGTCTGCAACGGAAGAGACTCTGTAATTACATTTGAGGGAATTGCACTGGCTTTCAGTTGAGGCACAGATATATACATTTTATAATGGAATAAATTAGAAAATGATAAAAAATGAGTTGTTCCAGGTTGTGTAACCTGCTGTGCAAATCATGGAAATTACACTGTAGAACTCGATTTCCAAGAAAATGAAAGAAATAATTGGAATCGATTTTAATAATCTGTAATTGGTTAATCGTTGTCCAGAGAATATCGAGTAATCGACAATTGATTTGCATCCCTGGAAAGCTGATGATGTCAAACTTACGCTAATAGTAGGGCATCGCAACGGGTCCTAATGCTAATTGTTATTTGTTACAATGTAACCCCGTTAATATCACCTCGGTTAATATCACAACTCGCTTAATATCACTTCGGTTCGAGAACCAAGCTCTGTCTGAATTAACTGTTTATTAGCCCGCTTAATGTCAAGACCCGCTTATTATCACAATTTTTGATTGGAAAATCATAGTGATATTAACGAGGTTTCCCTGTACCTATCGCCTGAAGCGCATGCCAACACATCAGCTTAATTTATAACATACTGAGTGTATTGTGGTTTGTATAATTGGCTCTAAAGCCCAGTGCACTGCACAACCATTGCTAAAACACACATAGGTTGTGAGTAGCTAATACAGTCAATCCTGTATTAGCGGCTACCTCTTTAGAGCAGTCACCTGTATATGAAGGCCACTCTTCATTACCCCAAAATGAAACACTTTCTATAGAAATCAACCTGGACAGAAAGGCCACCTATCTGTAAAGTTTACTTTCTTCAGATCCTAAAGGTGACCATTATAGACAGGTTTCATTATGGTACGACTGCGTGGTTGGTTGGTGTGTCAGATGCTCGCTTTCTGTTCACTAGCAAGCAGCATTACTAGCGTTGTTCGTCGGAAAAAATGGCTTAGAAAGCAACCAATCAGCATCGTGCTTTGCTTTCATTGTTTATTTTTGATCATCCTCAACGGCTAAGAATTATACTCTAATCCGCTAGCAATTCTGAAGTTGTGCAGTGCATGGCGAGCGAGTAATCTGACCAATTAGAACTTGTTGCAAGCTTGTATGTATTGTTTTGTCTATCTCAACTTGCACCTGTTTTAATGATGGTCGGCTTAGAATGTTGATTAAACATAGTTTAAGCGAGGTTAAACTCGGCCTTCATGCAAGCGAGGCCAAGGGTAGTGTGGATGACCACTGACATCCACGTGAATGACACGGGTTCCAAAGGTCATGACCTTTGAGTCGCACCATGCCATAATCAGGGGTGGTTTCGGAAGAAGGATCACTCACTCTCGCCATTGCCTCCAAGCATCGTAGTTGTTCTGAAATAGTGATACCGATCCGTTGTCATGCCTCGTATCACGCGAAACAGTCGAGATGCAGATTTTGCTGTCCCTCCGTCGTCCGGGAGTGCGCCAAACATGAAATCGTTCAGAGGCATACGAGTTTAATATGTAACATTACTAGTTACACATGTTGCACAGACATCTAGCTTCATGTATGCCACAATAGACTGCTTCTGTTCTGATCCCGGAGTGACTTAAGCCTTGTCCTGCTATTGACGTGTATATACGTTTCGAAGCAAGTCAAAATTAGCAACATGTAACCAATCAGATAGTTAATCCCTAGAGATCAACCAATCAGCAATCGATAAAGCGACTTGAAGTCTTCATTTAACTAGTCTTATGAGCAGGACAAGAGTTAATTTGGCGACTTGAATAAGCTTGGTCTTAACGATATTATATTTGCATCTATATCAGGGCCAGGCTAAGTATTTGCATGCTGCTAACTCAGAATGAATGCTCCTGATTTTGTGCAACGGACAAGTTGTACCGTGCTTCTGTTCCGACATAGTCAGCGCAAGTATTCACTTGTGTTGTTCTAATTGTTGATGTCCACTTGTCCAGCAAAACAGAACAAATTCAGTGTATTTAACGCATTTTGATCACATTGCTGAATTCTGTAAATGATTCCTACTGTGTTTGTCTTTGCTAGGACGCCTTGTGTTTTCCAACATTGACAGAGCCGGCAGTGTGTTCACGCCAGCAGATGATCTCAGTGGCTCAGCATACATGGGTAATGACAACGCTGTTGTCCCTTTTCATTCAACTAACTGTGCTTCATGAGTACTATGACCGTTTCCTGTTATTTTACTCGGTGTCTTGTTGTTACCACTGCTACAGATTGCCACTCAATAATACCACAGCAGGACTGCTTTAGCTTGGTTTTCTTAAAGTACTCATAAACCCAAAAACAGAGGTCGGCTTTTAATTTATCTTGCCTTTGAAACACGTGCAAGACAAGTCTCTTTTGCCTGAAGGAAATCACAGATCAGCTGTTTTTTAAAGCGCATCAGGCCCGTTTCGATACAATTTTTTGGTCCGCTTATACAGTGAACCTATCATAAAACCCTCTATTTTGTCCTCAAAAACAGCGGTCGGCTTATACACCAGAAAATACGGTAGTTGATCCTGTTGTGTTTGGCATATTTATCTTGTGATTATTAATTGTGCAATCTTCTATAATGAGTCTGATTTATTTATTTTTTTAAGGCTATGCGGTTGCTGCTGGTCTCTTCACAAAGGATAAGCTTTTAGGTGAGTTGACCAATTGATGTAGAGTCATCCACATCTTGAGGGACAAAGAGGTTATGTTTTGCCCGTAAACGTTTACAACCCAATGTCATTTTAGGTCAGTCGATTTGCAGTGTGTCCATGTTTAGCCTTTTGTTGTGTCTTTTTCACAAGGGATTGCTGGCGGTGCACCACGGGGAAATGCCATGGAAGGCATGGTACGTAGTTGTGCTTCATATGTTGTTGACATAGTTTCATTTCGTCTGTAATTATTTGAGATGACAAATTCATGGTCTTGTTTTGTGTTATTTCCTGCAGGTGATAGTCTATTACCCATCTGGTAACGCCTTTGTCATCATGTCGACACTACATAATCCTGCCCAACAGGTAGGTGCTCTGCTTCACCTGCATTTATCCTGATAGGCGCTCACACACACACACACACACAAGTAAAGTCATCTTTGTTCGAGTCACTGCCTACTGCTGAATAGCTACCGTCACTTGCTAGATGACACAATTACTGTCACTTGCCCGGAATGCAACACCCGGTATAAAATGCACCATCTGTTCAACTGCGCCACCTGACCGACCAGCTTGGCACTGATAGATTCATTGTTTTGGCCTGCAGCGTCGACCTCCACCTTGCCATACATGCATAAATCAAATTAATCAATGACTAAATGTTTGACATTAACTTGTAGCAGCCTGAATTTTGGCGAACAACAACAATGATTGGTGCTCTTTTTTGATGAAGACAGCATAGTTAAGTTGATGAATGTTTTACACAACATTGTGATCTAAGCTAACATACTCATTCTCTCTAATCCAGCTCTAGAATTAGAATAACCTCTACTCCTTACCATCGTCATGTAGTTTATGTTTTAACTAGAAACTTCTGTGCAAAACTCCTTGCTCAGATTTAATTTTTTGTCAATCCAATTGTCATTTTAGGGTGGCGCGTATTTTGGTGCAGCCTTGGCAGCCCCTGACCTGAATGCTGATGGGTGAGTTTTAATGTTCTGTATACATATCAAATGTTTCTATCTTTTCTTTCTATCCTACCTTGATGCCTGCAGAGACGGAAGAAAGTGCTGAGTGTTTATTGCTGGAAATGTGACTAACTATTCAGTAGTTTTGGTATCTTACGAGTAGATCATGAATTCTACCATTTATGATTAACCAATTACATTGTTCGTTATAATTTATAGTAATATTTTGATGATTAGCATTTTGCTCATAGATCATCTATGCTAAGTAAATATCAACATGCATGCTTTGACCTTCAGCGGTCAGCGTGTACAATTTGAATCACTTGGTTCTGCATGATGTAGATCTAGGAAGTGAAACGTATCAGAGTACTGTACCTTGAATAAAGGACTTTTTTCAAAGCTGAAAATCTTAATGTTATTGTATGAAACACTTTAAGATTCTGTCTTGCTTGAAACTTGTGCAAATGAAAATAACAAAGGAAATATATTTCTTATTTTCATACTGAGCAAATTTCTGCATGACAAGTGGTGTGTTCTCCAGTACACAAAGGTTTAGTCAACACAAACATCACACATTAGATGGATTAGATACGTGTCCGTGTATACGTGTATACGTGTCATTCATAAACTCAACAATCCACTCGGTTAACTCGAGACCACACAATCAAGAACTGCGCAACGACTTTAACCAACACGGAAACAAGATTACAATGTTCACACTAACGAGGCACACATACACCAACAAGTGTGCATATCGTTTGATGTGAGAGCAGTGCTGTTTTAAGCAGTGAGAGGGCCTAAAGCACTTTACCCAAAGGGGCTTAATTTTTAACAATTACCGTTAATAGCCCAAAGCTTACTATTATTTAAATGTTCGCCCATTGGCATATCAAAGATGTTGCTTTTGCTCGCAGACAGTAAATCACGGAAAGAAACTAAGTAGCACTCTGCAGTTGATTGCACACTGAACTAGATCTCAAGATACTGTTACTTTGAGTTTGGAACTGACATTGAGAAGGGCCTATCCAGACTGAGGGCCTAAAGCACGTGCTTTGAGTGCCTACTGGTTAAAACACCCCTGTGTGAGAGCGATATTGACTTCTGCATATTTTTTGCCAGGTTTGCTGATCTAGTTGTTGCTGCTCCTTATTTCTCTATCAAATCCAATGAAGGCGCTGTCTACGTTTACATCAATGACAAAAACGTAAGGTGTTTTGCATGTGTCCTATACAGCTCTTGCTTGAGATCTCTACTATCAAGGCATTATCATATGTAGGCTACATTATTGATACTCTCTTGCCTTGCAGAATGGACTGACTCTAGTTACTACGCCACTGTTTGGGGATTCAGATAAGGGAGCTATGTTTGGACATGCTGTTTCAAATGTTGGCGACCTCAATGGAGATAGCTTCGATGGTAAGTAAGCTACTTCTTTCGGAAGAACTTAGCGCTGCATGATTTATGGTTTGGTAATAACTTACAGTTGAGCTCCAGTAGAAGCATGTTACGGGGATGACAGTTGCCTGAACTATTCTGTTTTAACTATCCTGTACTAGTGTACTCCTTCTAGTTTTGATGAGGGATGCTGTAGGCAGACTGTTGTTCACTATACCACAACTACAGCTAAAATATAGTCTAGACAATGTCACCCCTGCTGTTAATAGCAATGTTTGGACTGTAAGGCACTGACAAATTTTGAGAGTTGAAAAAGTCTGCTGCACTTGTTCTCTAGATATGATTCATAGCTTCAACTGTATATGAAAACATTCTGCCACATTCCGTCTTCATTCTGTTTCTAAGTTTCATATTGTTTTGTCATTTGCCTTTTGATCTTGGATTGATGATACTGTTTGCTTGCTCATTTCAGATATTGCGATTGGTGCACCGTATGGCGGCGCAGACAAGAGAGGAGTTGTGTATTTGTATTACGGCATGAGAGTTGGTATTAACAGCAAGTATTCGCAGGTGTGTGGCACGCTATTGTACAATAATGATAGCGTTATTGGTGCAGTGTAGATCAACCCTTTACTTGATGACTTCTCTCTGCTCTACAGCTGTAGAGTCTCCTTGCATTCACAACCAAACCGTGATATAGTTCATCATCATTTTATACACATTTCTAATGATCGTTTACTTAATCTTCTCAATTATGGATTACCTGTGCTTATCGTGGCACCGCTATGTAATAGGAATCCAGCCGTGATCTAATCAATCGTAAAGACACGGTCCGATGAGATATAAAGTATTAAGCAGTACGGTTTTAAAGGAAGGTTACAAACTACTGAGCATGCGTAATAGTACTGAATATAATAATGTATAAGTCGATTTGTTTGTTTATCGTTAGAAAATCACATCATCTGACATGACTGGTAACTTGTTGACATTTGGTCATTCACTTGCTGGCGGACATGACATCGATGAGAACGGCTATCCAGGTGCGTCTTCAATTATGATTATGTCAACGATAGCATACTCTTTCATACCTATTACAGTGATTGTGTAATATTTCAAACATGATCTTTTCTCATTCCAGACATTGCTATTGGAGCCTATTCAAGCAGATCAGCAGTGTTTTTGAGGTAATCTTATAGCGTCAGCAAAAGCTTCATTTGTGGATACAGTCAAACCTGTATTAGTGGCCACATCTATAGAGCAGCCACATGTGTATAAAGGCCACTATTCATAACCCCAAAGTGACACTTGCTATAGAAATCAACTTGGACAGAAAGATCACCTGTCTATAAAGGTCATTTTCTCAGGCCCCAGAGGTGACCGTTACAGACAGGTTTCACTGTACCCACAAATGATCTTAGCTGCACAAAAGTAGTTAGGCAAACTCTGTCAGTCGTAGCTTCGAATTCGCTTACAATGCCCCCTGAAACATTTCTACAGATCAGAACATTCTAACTGTATGCTGTTTTATAATTTGAAGTTGGAGCCGGTTGACAATCAAAGGGACACACTTGAGGTCTGGGCCGTCTTAACACCTATGATGCACTGTGCAAATGTGGCTCCTCACAGGTCCGAGCAATTTTCTGCCGACCGCATGAGATCAAGCGGCTAACTTGAACCTTGATTTTCTAGCGTTTTGCTCCATAGAATAGTTAACGTTTCTACAATACACATGGCCACAGGCATGGCTCTATCGAGCTTCGAATCGGAGATGAGCACTTAACGAATAGCAAAACCACAGTACTTTGAGAAAACGCTTGTGGCTGTACCACCACTTCAACTTTACCTTTGTCATCTGTGGTCATGTTCTTCACATATGCAATATTTCTGCATTTATATATTCAAATCGTTGTTTGCATTATTTGCAATGACAGATCTCGACCAGTCTACAATGTGTATGGCACGTTAAATATTCAACCAACGAAACTCAGTCTAACCAATACAAAGTCAATCTGTACCGCTCCAGATGGCAAGGACTACAAATGGTAAGTTGCGTCCAGTGTGGGGAATTGTTTTCAAATCAACACTGCATGATTTATTTCTTAATTAAATGTGATAATTTATTGCTTTGATAGATGTGTGCATCTTGCACGGTTATGTGTGAATCTATTTCTGTAAGGTGATATTGGATGCATATATTGTGCTGCTGTGAGGCTAAATGTTTGATAAAGCACAGAATATCCCTGCACACGTATAGATGTTGAGAGATAGATGTCTTCTGTTTCAACTTCTTCATCCTATTGCTGTAGAACTCCGTAGCTCAGTACGGTAGTCTCAGACAGCCATGACATTTGTTTATCTCTAAGATTGTGTGTTTGAATTGCTGAGAATTATTTATTAGTATTATCATAGTTGACGCTTTCTGCAGAATGAAGTTAGTCTTTCTGGACCACCTTGCTGATGCTCTGCGAGAGATTTCACATGAGTACTGCGGCTTCCCTCGCACTCACTGTGCAAGCAGTGTAGAGTCAAACCTGTACTAGCGGCCACCTTTATAGAGCAGTCACTTGTGTATAAAGACCACTCTTGGTAACCCCAAAATGACTCTTTCTATTGAAATCAACCTGGACAGAAGAGCAATCTGTCTAGACGGGCATTTTTATCAGGTCCCAGAGATGCCCGTTATAGACAGGTTTCACTGTACATGGATTCCACCACCACTTATGTTTGACATCTGGATACCACGTTCCTACAAATACTTGTATGTGTAAAGATTGTAATAACATGAAGAAAGTGACACATTAAACTATTATTTAATTGTATAGCTTAAATTATAATATAACCATGTTTCATTGTATAAATTGTCTACTCTGACAATGGGTGAAGTCTATTCTCTGACCATTAACACTCTAGCATGTTTGCCTAATTCTTTCTTCTTGTCTTCATTTAGTTTAGTTGCAACGCTTTGCCTTGAAATTAGTTCAAGAACTGGCCCAGTGACAGGCGGTAAGGATTCTTTGTTTGGTAATACATACAGGTCTTACAAGTGGGATGCATGCTATGAGCTGAACTGAATTGATTTGGTCTGCCAGAACCTTGTTTATAACTAGCCACAAAACCCAATTCAGACCAAACCACAATGATTATGCAATTCATTAAATTGTTACTGCTCAAAAACTGTTTCTTTATTGTGCAGACAAGTCAATTGCTAAATTCGCCACCACAAAATTCCCTTCTACAGTTTTTGCCAAGGCCATCCTTTCCACAATATTGTTGACTGGTGTAGAATGATCTAAAGCCATCCATTGTGCCTTTTGTTCATCCAAACAGAACAACACTTTACGTTCGTTTGAATAACAAGTTTTGGATTTGATTCGCTGTTGCTACTACCCTGCTTGCTAGTGAACAGTTGTTGGACAAAAATAGCTTTTCGCGGTAGCTCACACATGTCTCTATTCAGTTTAAATTGTTAATGTTTTGATTTATCAGATTCTGTGATTGCCACACACGCTTTGATGGCATTACTATGATATCATCTCTGATTCGAAATTCTGCTGCCGAATTTTTGATCTGGTTCTCGTACTTATGCAAAGCTGGGTGATTGAATTAAGAAATTTGGCTTGTGTCAGACAAACTAACTACTCAAAATTTTCTCTAGATCATTGAATTTGGTTTATGACACGCACCTTACTGAACCTTTGATACAATTTGCTTCTGAATTCTATTCAATTAGTTATACTATACACGCTTCTTGTTGACTCCTTTCTGTATTATGTTTTAGATGTGTCGTACACTTTTGAGATTGATAAAGAACGAATTGCTGACAAGCGTGGCTTCATTATGCCGGCTGCAAAGAAACTGACTTCTTTGAGCCAGAACATGACCGTCCCTGGAAAAGCATGTTTCAATCAAACTGTTTATGTTTACGTAAGTAACCGGAATAAGCAATCCATTGTTGATGGTTGAAAAGTTGAAAAGGTAGAAGGAGCTCAGAAGGAATTTGCAAAGCATTTTGTGTTGATTGGTTTGCGATGCTTCTGCTGATTAGCTGTTACATTGCAATTGGCTGGATGCACCAGGCTCTTGCTTCGCAACTAAGAACTGAAACAATGGAACAATAGCTGTTTTGCTAAAATTGGGAGCTAGATAGCGGCTATAGTGTGGCACTGTCGACTGAGCCTGGTTGTATTACGACCTGTACTAGTTTGCTTCTCATTTTCGTTCCAGAACAACACCAAAGATGTTTTCTTCCCTCTTGTGTTTGAGCTGGCATACAAGTACATTGAACCAACTCCCTGCAACCTTTGTGGGATCAGCAACAGCTTCCTTCCATCTTCCATCCGATCCAGGGTAAACATTTTCCTGCCTTTCTTAGATGAAATGCTAGTTCTTATTTTATGAGAGGGATTGAGTTGATATAAACTTGACTCCGAACCTGACAAATGTAGATTGATTGGTTCAAATCAAATGCTGGGAGATTGTCTGACTGATGATCTTATCCCTTTACCTGACGTAGCAGCTGACAACTAATCGGCAACAAGTTGGAAGTGTTAAGCTAAGTTATATAGTGCAACTAAAGCATGCAGTGATCTACAATACATCCGATCAGTAGCATCACCATAGGCAGTAGACTATGGCTCAGAATTCTCCCTTGCCAAAACTAAATGCCAGGTAACGTATTCTGTAATTCTAGTATTTTCATTTGTTCTGAGCCTTATACTGTTTCTGTCCTACTTGCACTTTAGTACACATGTTGAGTCGGTCTTCCTTGCAAGGTCTATGAATTATGTCTTTTGATTTGTCATGGTTCCTCATTTGCAACTAAAGTGAAGCAAATGTTGCATGCACAAATTGATGGGAACTCTTCTATGGATATTCCAAAGAAGATTACAAAATCATGAACAATGACGCTTATCGTCTACCTATCTGTCATCTTCTATCTACCCCTCCAGAATCAAATGTTGGGATCTGAATATGACAAACTGTCTCACAAAGCACTCGTTTACATTTGTGGATCAAGTTTACTCAAGAAAATCGCTTTTGTGTTTGTCGAAATACACTAATACAGCATATGTTCTTGCCAGGACTAGTCTGCATATTCATGTCACCGTCAGACCCGATCAGTTTATGCAAATCCTTGAATGCCTCAACAATGTTGATTGTATAGAGATTTTGTCTATCGTTAGGTCCCTTATGTCAAAGGCTGTGGAAATGATGATATTTGCCAATCCGACTTGGATTTGTCAGTTGAGGTTATAATCCCCGGGTAAGTTGCAATTGCAAAAGTCAGTGTTCGGCCCCTTTGGATCTCTTTAAAACACCTGATGCTTGTGTTGAGTTGTGTTTAGGAAGTTTAGTTCGAAACTAATTGACAGAAAACAAGAAAAGGCCTGCAAGTTACATACGCCAGCAGTGATTTTAAGATGATGTTGCACAATAATAACATTCATGTGTGATATGTGCACAGGTAGACTCGTTGAGAACCAGATGTGTAACTTGGTTTTTCAACTTGTGTGTTCCACTGTATTAAATGAAGCTAAATAACATTTATGCGTAGTTAAAGGCAAGACCAAGATCGTAGTACGAAATCTAGCAACGAGGCTAGTTTGGGTCAAGTC
>OFHS01004562.1:0-13648 GCA_900245855.1 Calvadosia cruxmelitensis
TCATTTTTTTGCTAAAAACGCAATTTGAAAATTTGACGTTGAGGTTTATGTTTTCATGGAACTGCCCCTCTACTTCCGTCCAACATCGAAAATGTTTTTGATCTGAATCAAAAACAGCGCAACAACTTCCAACAAGTCCCAACACCTTACAACACCGTCCAACACGGTGGCTAAACGACGCAACATTTCGCGCCCAACAATTGTTGGACGATGTTGGGTGCAAATGTTGCGTCGTTTGCCCCGGGCTTAAGACGTAGATTCGAGCTTGCCGACATGCCTGAGCGTTTTGTATATCCCATAACACTAAACGCGCTATGTTGCCTGTCTGTCGGTGTGTCTGTCTGTCTGTCTGTGTGTCCGTGTGTCTGTGGGTCTGTAATGCTCTCCTTCTCGACAGCGGCGTAGCTTTTCGCGTTTAAAATTCGACATTTTCATTGCATCTTCGCCATTTTGCTGTGTTTCTTCGCCATTATATTATTGCTGCGTGCACGGAACAATGGTTTTGTCCTCACGTGATCAAGCTGCGAAACCGAAAGATGTGAACCTGGCTTCCGGTACGTCACGTTTTGGCGCAGACGTTTTAGCGCCTGATTGTTTTGACGCCAAGACGTTTGGGCGCAGGCAAATCAGTGCGAAAAGCTGTGCAAAACACAACGAAGAGAGACCGCAGACTTGTAAACTGATGACTTCTTTTGCAGAAAGCAATTTGTGCATACGAAAACACGGAGCATGGCTGAATCAAGGCTGAATTACACAGTTTTTTTTATCCTCAAGTCAAACAGGTAGCCTCCTAACCGTGGAAGTGCATGCTTACTTTGTAGATCTTGTAGCCTTGGGGTATGAGTCAAATGGCCCCCATGATGTCATTGCTTCATTTGCTGTGTTCATTTGTGAGTAATTTCCCTTAGGACAACTTCTTTATAAATACAATACTGTGTAGTAGACATAACCTGCTACGAGGCAAGAGAGAGAGAGAGAGAAAAGGTGGGTGAAGTCCGCCGTATAGGTGCGTTATCATTCGTCCATCTTATTCACCCTCAACTTGATAGACTGCGATGCATTATGCTGAGTCCTGCCATTGGCCCTGGTGGCGTAGCCGCTAGTACTTTCTTATTACGTATTACGCGTGACGTTCTAGTGCATGCGCACTTCATTGTACCAAATATATCCCAGTCAAAACTGATTGTAAATCGTGACAAAGTGTCAGATCTAAGACTCGCAATTTTTTCCAGGGATCCCAGGTCCTGATTGACATTTCCCGTTTTAATCCCGTAATTTATTTATCTTTATTTTTGCGGCAAAAAATAAACTTTTTAACAGTTTGATGTTTTGTGGTGTTGCTGCCAATTTAGAGTTCCTCACACTAAAACGCGCCTTCCTTTTCAAATTCCATGCGAATTCTAAGTACTTCCAATTAGATTCAAAATTGTCTTGTCATGGCTACTGTCTGGATGGACTTTTATTTATGGCAAATCAGTCAGCTTTTGTTTACACTTATCAAAACTTAACAAAGCGGAACCACTTAATTCACAAATGGGTCTGTGAATTTCAAAGATGATCATTCACAGATGAGGCCGTCGTTTGCTTCAAAACATGATCCCACAAACCTTGTAGCGGCTTTTCGGCGTAAAGAGGAAAATCAAATGTTTTCAGATTGAATTCGTCACAAAGATTGCATTGTTTCCTATGAGTAGGCTATTGTGAAATACATGAACTAATTGGAGGCATATGTCATTTTCTCTACACTTGTCATTGATTTTAATTAGCAAAGACACTAATGCCGGAATATTACATACTCTGGAAGCCGATGCTGACGAGAGTGCCGGTCTGTCGCAAATCCGTTGTTTCCTCAACTTCAAATGATATATGATTGGTGTTAATCCAATTCCGTCTCGAGTCTTACCTGTGCAACTTTGCGTGATCAACTGACTTTCGCTTGTTCCATCTATCGAGTTGTAACTTTCGCTGCATTTTTATCACTATGCTGAGATATGTATGGAATTACTTCGTAAAAAGCGGTAAAGAAATGGCAAAGTGTCTGAAATGTGGCGTTGTTTTTGGTTGTAAAGGTTAGTAAATTTCAGAGAAACAACTTTGATTATGAAGATTTAAACATGGAATTGTTTGAATTTGAATGAATTCTACATAAACGTGTATATATTTTTTAGGCAGCTCGACCAGTTAACAGTTAACCCTTTGCACTAAACCCTGGAAAGATTTGAAGGTTGGGCCTCTGAGTGGCAACTTTGGATTCCTGAAGAGAAATGTAGTACCATTTCCTTTGGTAATTCAAATTTGCACAGCTGCACCTATCATCTGTCTGGGAGCAGGATTTCCAATATCGATACTGTTAGAGATCTCGGCGTACTTGTTACTACTGACCTAAAGTTTTCAAGGCATTGTGCAAAGCTATATGCGAAAGCGAATTCCTGTGCCTACTTAATTTTTTAACTGTTATACTTCTCTGAACGCCAATCTGCTTTTGCATCCTTACACATCCTTTGTTAACCTGTAGAATATGTAGATGAGGCGTTGGTTGAATGAATAGGCAAGTAGTTGTGGATGTAGTTGAGTATATAATTGTGGCAGATACGACAGAGGGTAGCCAGCCCGTCTGAAGGCTTGAGAGTACAGATTGCAAGAGAACGACATTACGAAATACAAGACATTTATAGCAGCTGACGGAGGGTCTGATCGGCGGTCTGAGTGCAGACGTAAATGCTTGATGAGACCGCCACAAGACCTTTGCTAGAATCCAATACTCCTGTCTGGAATCCTTACCTAATTGAAGACATAAAGAACATCGAAAAGGTACAGTGAAGTTTCACAAGGAAGATCTGTGCTCCATGCTACAATACACAGCTCCCCTACAAAGATTGCCTGGAACTCCTACACCCTGACTCCCTTGAACTTCGAAGAATTCGTTTTTATTTGTACATGTCATATAAGATTATATTCTATCTAGTAGATTTGAAGTCAGAGGATCATTTTGTATTGCGCAGCAACTTTCGTTCGACCAGGGAAAATTCGATAAAACTACAGCATCGGTATGTCCCTGTCAATAACACAGTACTTAACTCGTTTGGCTATCTCGTGATATCAATTTGGAACTCTTTACCTAAAGAAGTTGTTACTTCTTCGTCTTTGGCCGTATTTAAACATTGCCTGCTGGCAGTAAATTTAACAAGATTTTGTAAGTGTTATAGATGCTAGGCGGCACATTAATGAAAGTTGTATTATTTTCCTGTGCTTGCCCATCAAAATGTATCATAGATTTGAAAATTTTGACAAATATATCAAACCAAATCAAAAGCAAATCAAACCAATGTTAACTTTCGTTCAGCTGACTCTCCGTAGGTAGACTGTCGATTATTTGTCTTCGTTGCTTATTTTGTTGTCAGCGAAAGAACAATCAAGATATTCCAGACAGCACGAAAGGCGGCAGATTTTCACGGGAAATGATAATGCACACTTTGCATAGTGACTTCAAAGCAACTTCCTTCACAGAGCCTTCACACAGGGTAACATGAAAGACACACAGCACATCAAAAGCTGTAGCTTTGCTGAAATGCAACAAACATGCCAAAAAGTTTATTATTTTCAGGACGAGTACGCATACCAATGCAGGTGAAATACAGCGAGTGCGAGTACGAGTGTGCAAGTGGCGAGTGTGAAAAATCCCTCGCGAATGCCACTCGAGTGCGAGTGAATTCACTCGAGTGCCTAAGTCTGAATTTTGCTGCTTCTTTTCAAGAAAACCCAGGTGCAAAGTTGTTGCTTGCCGTAGGATGTGCATCTATATGATTTGTTGTCAAAACAATGCAGTCGCAGGTCGTAGCGGACAGTTTCCAGCAGTCCTGTTTGCTCATTTCCTGCTCCTCAGAATAGCAGGACTAGATGTCCATTTTGGACCGTATGGAATGCAGAAACAATAGCGCTAGGCCCGACGCTACCAATCAAAGCACAGCAGAAGTTAAGTCACTCCTGGTGGCTGAAACGAGCAGGACTGCGGCAATTTAGTGTCTTTGGTGAACTCGTAGTGCCTCTGAAAGGCAAAATGATCTGATTTCAAGCCATTGAAGGCAAGATAAATTTACCTTGAGAATGTTGAAGATATCATTATCTCATGTACTGAAAATACCTATTTCGACTGAATTTCATTTAGTCCTGCTCAGCAGGACAAGCAGGACCGCTATCTACGCCACTGACTGCAGGTACCCGCGTTCATTGTAACTAGCGGAGAAGCAGCTTGACCGACCAAATGGCACATTTTTTTGTAATAATTCGTAGGCCTAGTAGGTGATAGGCCTACTTTGTTTATGGGTCTCTCCTTAACCACATCCATCTGGGAACTTATATTTAGCATGATATTGCTTTGACTTCCAAGTATGCAGCTGGGATGATTTTGTGTGGAATGACCTAGAGAAGGCACTCAAAACGTTAAGCCCTCAGTCAGGATAGACCCTTATGTACATTGAAAAGTTACATACTGTATAGGTATGTTACCTGCAAATGGATTTTAATCAGGTAAAATGCAGGTAACAATTAGCACATAGCAATATCATCTATAGGAATTTAACTGATGGGACATGAACAATAGTTAAAGTGCAGACGATGCCATCAGAGACCAATCATGATGAGCAGCAGACAAAGAACAGGATATGAGCAGTGAATGACACAGCGACGAATAAAGACTAAGGAATTGCACACATTGACTTTTTACCTTGACAATGCGACATGAACAATTGACGATGTGCCAACAATGTTTAATGAAGAAGTCAAGTCCAGATGGATATGTGTGAGGTCTGGCAAGTTGCTGAGCGGTCTGTTGGCTTATCGCACTCTCCGAAAAATGATGGCTTGGCCTGTCAGAGCTATTTAGACGGCTAGCAAGAACAATCCTACCTGCTCGTCCAATGGCCTTCAACATGATTGACTGGAGACGAATAACTGTCAATCATGATTGATCTGAGAGGAAGGTGACCAGTCTCTGTATGAAAGCTAAACAGAGATACCATGAGAGTCTATTGAATACTTTATTTTTAATGATGGAAATGAAAATAGTTCATCAAATTAGCCACAAAGAAGACGTTTAAACAAATTCTGTGATTGAGCAGCAATATTGCAAGGTGGCTTATTATATTATTATCATTGGTTTGACTTGACATTTCCTATGCAATAATGAAATGGAATTCTTTTCCAAATTACAAACAAATAGGATAACTAATTCTGTAAATGGATCGGAATTGTCCAAATATTGTCAGTCCTATTTATCTACATAAATGATACCATAAACTGGCAGACAGAAATAAGCTCCAAATCTATTTACAAACAGTGTTTCAGCTGGAATGGTAAAAGCAGGGTGAAAAGCTCTTTAAAGCCATAGAAGCACCTTGCCATCAATCCTTCCCCAAAACGGTAGGCTTTTTCCTTACTTCTTGTTCGTAAAACCGATGTTTCTGTTGTTGTTGGAACGGTAATGTGATGAAAACATCCCGTTCCTCTTCTTCTTCGTAATACAATCACAAACATTTTCCACAGACTACGGTTAAATACATCACAACGATCAACAGAAGGAAAGTCACGAATTAGTATATCAACATAAAACACTGAATTCCCATATCCACGGCGGAACAAAGTAGATGGTTACCACCAGAGACAGTCATTGATTGGCTGACGCGCATATTCTTCACCTCTCATGAAATACCTGACAAGACGCATTCCTTGTTGTCAATTGACGGCACAAGCAGATGGAGTGATTCGCTGGAGGATCACAGTGGCAATGATGACGGACCAGTGATACCCAAGGGCGTGTCTGAGCATACTGTCATAAGCCTGATCTACACGTGTAGACAGGGACTCAGACAGCACTCGTGATTCACAACCGTGTAAGAAAACCTGCTCGATTGTATGACAAAACAGGCACAGTTTTATGGTCTGGGATGCGTCAGATGACCAGAGGTCCAAGAGCTGACCAGGCCATGCCCCGTCGACAAGAGATGTCATCTGTCAAGGCAGGCAGAACCGACCCCAGGCAGGCGCAGCAGATACGGGGGACAGGGGGGTCATGACCCTTCCAACATTTTTCCGGAGGGGTCAGCAGTACTATCAACACCTCCATCCATCTTTCGTCTGGACTGCTGTTAGACGATGAATGAATGTGCTTTCTGCAATGTATATGGAATCAGTTTAAGCGCTATGCATGAAAGTAGTCTTTCTCTCGCCTGACAATCTTGCTGCAATGTTCATTACTTTGAGTTCATCATTGCAATCCCTTCCGTGGCAACTGGTCCATGACCACGACTGCAAGATTGTGTTCCCAGACCACACTTGATAAGCACGGAAACGAGGCTGCTCTTCCACGAGTCTCTCGATCGCTGATAACTTCGACGCTCATTCAGATCGTTGCAACTTGATAATGCTGAAATAACGCTGGAAGTATCTCATGTGCCAGGGAAACGTCTACAATATACAATATACATTCTGCTATAATCTGTCGTATTCACCAAAACAGAGTCGGTGAAGTACATGACAGCATGGGTTGCAGAGACTTTGAGCTTTTCGGAAAAAGGGGTGAAAGCAACCTTCGTTTCGAAGAACAAACTGGAGAAGTAAAACAGAGCCAGTAATATTCATATCAATATTCAGCATCTTCATAAATGTTAGTTATGAATGCTTGTGCTTATTGGTGAATAATGATTTACGTGTCTTTTTTTTCAAATCTGATATGCCTTGCCTTTCGCTTGCTTGTTTCTGTTTTTTTTTAAATCTGGTGCGCAGTGCAATGAAGGCAGCTGCCTTATCTCATTGCGTTAATTGGTATGAATTTTAAGCTATGATATTTTAGCAACCAAATATATATGGATGAAGGATGGATAGCTTACTAGTACTCTATAAGGGATCTCTATCGTCTCGCCTACGCTGAAATGTAATGTTCATTTTTACGTAAGAGAGCACAAAAGGGTTCGCTTCACAAATCCTGAACCCCCTCAATTTTGAAATCGTTTCACCACCACTGACCCCAGGTACTTGAAAGACTGCACGCGATCCACAGTCCCGGTGAAAGTTGCCAACTGCGCATGCCCGGAGCATGTAGCGAAAAATTTGGTTTTGGTTGAGTTTATTTTTAGACCGACTTTGCTTCCAACACTCTCAATTGCCGACAATACCCTCTGAGCCTCGCTGATATCATTTGATATGACAGCGATAGCGTCAACAAAGTCAAAGTCAGCAATACGCTTCTCTGGGTGACGAGAAGATCTTTTCCGATCCAGAAGAAATCCGGTGTCTGTTGAACATGCATGTCTCAGAACATAATCAATAAATAAAGTAAAAATGAAAGGAGTTAGGGTATCTCCCTGAAGAACGCCACAAGTAGTAGGGAAGGTGTTGGTCACGCTGTAATGGGAGAGGATGAAGGAGCACGTGGATGAATAAAGTAATATAACAGCTTTCACAAGGAATGGAGGAACATTGAACAGATGGAGAAGTTTAGGTATCGCTAGTCTTGACACAGTTGCGAGGCTGCCACTCATTGGCGCCGGTCGTGTTTTTAGCGGACTCTGTCTGCCAGATTTTTTTATTAACTTTTCCTAGTCCATTTTACTGATTTTTTATCGCAATTTTCTTTTTTTACTATTTATCGCCTTTTGTAATATTTTATCTACCTGTTACTGCTCCAATACGCTGGTTTGGTTTGTTTCTAACTGTTATCACGCGATCGACTGTTTGCGCTTGCACTGCTGGACATGGATGAATGCTTGTTGACATACAGCCGCGAAGAACTAATGGCTTTGGTAAACAAGGCTACAGTTATGGATTCATCTCACACCTTGACAACATTTCCGCTTATGCTTTTTCGTAAGGAAAGCACTCGAAATAGAAAAAGAGGGTCAAGAGCAGGAAAGTCTCTTCGCTGGAAGTCACATCATCATATTCACGGTTACCACCACAGGAAGACATTCCTCCATTGTCAAACACAGAAAGCTGAAAGCTCATGCCCCAGTGGGAGTGCTACTTCTCTTCAGCGACTAGCAACGCTGTCGTATCACCCGCTAAGAAACACAGTGAAAACAACGTCTATCCTTACAACAAAAGCAGTGTCAAGGATAGGCACATGGAATGTGAGGACATTGAATACACCAGGAGGCCGCGAATTACTAGTAAATGCATTCCAACATCATTCAATTGGCATTGCTGCATTGTCAGAAGTGACGTGGCCTGGCGAAGGACATGCGGATGTGAATTTGGACGCTGCAGCATATCGCATATACTACTTTGGCGAGCAAACTGACCGTATTAACAGCGTGGGCTTTGTCATCAGCTCGAGCCTGGTGTCTTCGATTCCATCTTGCTCGCCCTTGAGCAGTAGTATAGCAGTGAGCGAGCTTGACGGACAGATTGCACCTGTTACCCTGATCGCCACGTACGCACCAACCAACCCGAGTCTGGACGCCGCGAAGGACAATTTCTACAGGCAGCTTGATGACACAATACGTAGCATCCCAAGCCGTAATGTGCTGTTCGTGCTAGGCGACTTCAACGCGCAGGTCTGCAGAGACAACGCGTCATGGCACCACGTGATGGGCCGACATGGTTGCGGTACACTCAACGATAATGGTGTAAGGATGCTCACGTTGTGCAGTGCGCATAAACTTGTAGTAGCAGGGACGCTGTTTCAACACAAGCGTGCACACAAGAAAACGTGGTACAGCAATAGTCAACTGGTATCCACGCAAATTGATCACGCATTTGTCCGCTCGCATTGGCGATCCTGCATCCGGGACTGCCGCACATGGCGCAACGCTGACATCGGATCAGATCACGAACTTCTAGTGCTACCTGTAAAATTAAAATTACGAATCATCAAGAGAACAAAACAATTAAACATCGACATCAATAAGCTTGGCATCCCAGAAGTAGCAGAGCGGTTTGCGGTGGCCGTGAACAGCCGGCTCGTGTCTCTTACTGAAGAAGAAGTCAAGGACGATATCGACCAGTCCTGGCAGTCCATAAGCAAGACTATTTGTGATGATGCAGCAGTGGTGTGCGGTCGGCGTAAAATCACGCTTCGGAAGTGGATTTCTAGCAGAACACTGTAAGCGATCGAGTGAAAGCAGAATGCGAAGCAGCGCAACAATAGACCGCTGTGCAACCTGCTAAACCGACAAGTCAAAGAGGAACTGCATGAAGACAAGGTTTTGTGGTGGGAAACGAAAGAGGAAGAGTTAGAAGAGCAAAACAGGCGCAACAACATCGGCGCTGTCTATGAACTTCTACGAGAGGCTTGCAGAAAGAAGGGTGGTGTGAATGAGGTACTCACTGACGAGAGTGGCAACAACATCGAGAAATCGGAGGAAACATGTGAAGCGTGGGCAGCGTACTTCCAGGACTTACTCAACCGTGCTGCACCATCGCAGACTGACGATGAGCTTGATGTTGCTGCAGCTGAGCCGGGGGAACCGGCTACACAGATACGGGCAGAGACCCCGTCAAACGAGAAAGTGCGAAAGGCCGTGGGCAGCCTGAGAAACAGGAAATCACCGGGACCGGATGGCATTGCACCGGAAATGCTGAAGCATGGTGGGCAAGGGATGTTGGAGCTGCTGCACAAGTACGTCGTTGTGGCATGGCAAACGGGCAGATCCCCACTGCTGTGGAGAAATGCGACCATCGTGCCGGTGTTCAAGAAGAGCGATCAAAAAAGATGCAGTAACTACCGTGGTATTAGTCTGCTTTCGATTGCTGGCAAGGTCTACACGTCGATCCTACGTGAGCGCCTAAAAGCACACCGCAAAGAAAGGACACATGAAAACCAAGCCGGCTTTCATTCCGGCAGAGGGTGCAACGAACAGATTTTCACCTTAGGACAAATCACCGAGAGGCGCCTAGTTCACCATAGTTCGTTAGTCATAGTATTGGTCGACTTTGCTGGGGCCTTTGATTCTGTCCATCGTGATTTGCTGTGGAAGGCAATGGTTGCTGACGGTGTGCCAAACAAAGTTGTTTCTATAATTAAAGATCTATATGACGGCTCAACTTGTACTGTACGAGTCTACGGACAACACACGCGGTCATTCATTGTCAAGACATGTGTAGAGCAAGGCTGCGTTTTGTCGCCACTGCTGTCTAACATCATTATCAATTGGATCACGACCAGAGCTACAGTGGACGTACCTGGCCTTACTGTTGGTGACAGCTTTTACATCCAAGATCTGGACTACGCCGATGACATTGCTCTGCTGGGAGAAGACGAAAACTCTGTGCAAGTACAGCTGGACAACCTTGACTCGGTTGCACAGAAACTGGGCTTGAAAATCAGCACAAAGAAAACAAATGTCTTGCCGGTAGGGTATGCGGATGCCTCAGCCATGTCAGCCATCAATCTGCGAGGTGAGAAGGTGGAGAGTGTCCAGAAGTTAATTTACCTTGGATCAACCGTTTGTAGCAGCACGCACGCAACTGAAGACGTAAAGACGCGAATAGGGAAAGCAACAGCTGCCTTCGATGCGCTGAATACTGCCCTTTGGTCGCGTGCTGAAATCAATCTGACGACAAAGCTACGTATCTTCAATACCGTCATCATGCCAGTGCTACTTTACGGCAGTGACTCCTGGACCCTTTTGCAGAGCAATACATCCATGCTCGAAGCCTTCCAGGCGCGGGTCCTGCGTAGGCTTCTTGGTCTAAGCATGTTCGACCGCATTACCAACGAGGAGTGCCGAAAACGATGCAACATGGTAACTGTAGAACACCGCATTCAGAAGAACCAGATATGTTGGTTCGGTCACATGCTCCGCATGGACGATCGGCGACTAGCCCGGCGCGTTGTCGTGGAAAACCTTCACCCTCTGCATGCGTCAAACAGACCACGTGGACATCCACCGCTGACATGGCTCAAGCAAGTAGAAAATGAGCTTAGGAAGCACACTATTGAAACGAGAACTCGCGCAGGGCGACCATGTTGAGCTAAATTATCCCTGGACCGGGCGAAAACCTTTGCACAGGATCCTGCGAAATGGAACCATGTTGTCAACACTGTGCGCCCATAGTGAATGCTTGATAACACGGCCGCTGAGGGGCAAATTAGAGATTAGAGTCTTGACACTGAGTTGAATGCTTTCGCAAAGTCAATAATTGTCACTACACACTCAGATTGGTGCGTTTTGCAGGCATCCATGATGATCCTGAGGGACATGATTTGCTCAGCCGTACTACAGGATTTCCTGCCACTGTTCTGGTTGTAGCAAAGGAACGGGTCAATGATCGCTTTCGTAGCAAGTTGATTGCCTTCCACGCAACATGATGCCTATTATTGTCCGATGCTGCTTGGACAGATTGAATAATGTCAGTCATTTGCTTATTAACAAAGGACTTGTGAGCAGCTGCAATGTCGTTAGCACATTTTTTTTACTTCATCTCCACCTTATTGTGTGGGCGGTGACGATGTTGAACAGCGCCGCCGCGCATTTTTTCCCACTTGGAGAGCATCCCTGGTAATGGAGAGCATCCGTTGGCCTCGGAGAACATCTCTCGGCTAAATTCCGAAATGAATGAGGATGTCCGTTCACTTTGCAAGTGGTTCACCTTGAACTGCCTGACCCTCAATCAAAAGAAAACAGGCTCGCTTTTTCTCGGCGCTGGAAACCCAAATCTGCAAATTGAAGGGTCTCCAATTAACAAACAAACAGCAGATCAAACTACTTGGAGTTTAACTTGACAGCAAACTAACGTTTGGTGATTTCATAAGCTCAACCTGCCGCAAAGTCATGGCTAAGTCATCAGCTCTATCAAGGATGCAGAACTTTTTCTCAGCAAATACAAAAGTTCGCCTTTTTAAAACCATGAGCATGCCTCATTTCCACTATTGCAACATCCTCTTGTTGGCAATTACTGGCTGTTGTGTTTGTTATATTGTTCTCATTATGGTGTAGCCTCGTTATAGGGCAGCCTCTTTTCTTGTATTAGCTGCACGTGGTAAAAGTGTCAGATCTCGAACATGGCGTACTGAGTGTGTCGTTGATGTGTCCGTGTCCAAGTTCACGTTTTATAACATGGTGTCAGGTGTGTTAGATAAAGTGAACACACCCTGATTATTCCAGCTAAGTAGTATTGAAGACCTCATGTGTGTGGTACTACTATTATGGCGGACAGCGACGTTTTTTCCAAGCCAGGACACCTCGTGTTCGATGCTCAAGCGGCGGAAAACTGGCGGAGATTTCTCATGCGTTTCGGAATATACCTCGTTGCCAAGGAGAAAGATTCCAAACCAGGCAAATTGAAGGTTAACATGTTGCTCAATTTTGCTGGACCCGAAGCAATAGAGGAGTACAGTCATTTTAAATTTGACGAAGGCCAGAGCAAGGAGTCGTATAGTGATGTGTGTCTCAAATTTGAAGAGTTATGTCGAGGAGCAAAAAATGTGATTTATGAACGACTTCTCTTCAATCAGCGAAACCAAAAAGATGGCGAGAGAATCGACACATTCGTCAGTGAATTGAAACGGTTGTCGTTAACCTGTGACTTTGGGACTCTGCGTGAATCTCTCATCCGAGATAGAATTGTTGGTGGTGTGACATCTGATGAGCTGAGGGGCGAACTTTTGAAAAACACAATGCTTGACTTACAAAAAGCCCATGATTACTGTCGTACTTTTGAAGCTTCAGAGAACCAGAAGTACAAGTTCAGTGTGTCATCTCAGTCACGGATAAGTACCATCACGAATAATGCAAAGAAGAATGTGGCACCTCAAAGACGATGCAAGTTTTGTGGATACCAACACTCATTCAGCCACCCAACAAAATGTCCTGCTTACAAGGAGAAATGTCGACAATGCCACAAGGAAGGACACTTCAAACAGATGTGTACCGAACCACAAGCAGACAAACGACCAGGAAAGTCAAATTTGATACACCCTGTCGAGGCAGAAGAAAAGGGATTAAGTCAAGTTGAGGAAGAGAGCCATCATCTGTATTTTGGCTCAGTGGAAATTGACAGCATTGGCAACTCTCATCGACGAAGTCATGTGACAGTGAACATTGCTGGAACTGATGTACGCTGCAAGGCTGATACTGGTGCTGATGCAACTGTTTTACCATTGTCATTGTACAAAAAGCTAACATCTAAACCACTGAGACAAGTCCATCAACCACTGAAAGGTTGGCTAGCATCTAAACCAATTCATCCCAAAGGGTATGTTAGACTGACCACAAAAAATAAAGGACGCTCTGTTGAGTTACTGTATCTTGTAGTCGACAGCGAGTTTACACCCTTGTTGAGCTGTGATGCATGCATTGACTTCGAGATTTTACAGTTCATGAATCTCCAATTGTTGGAACGCTCCGATGACACTGTGCACAATGGTGGTGATGCCACCACTATCACTTATATTGACACTAAAATGAACAGTCCAGCGCTGAAAGAGTTTCGTGACTGCTTCAGTGAGCGCCCTGGATGTCTACCTGAGGAGGCTCACCTTGACATTGATCCAACTGCATCGCCAGTCATACACGCACCGCGGAAAATTCCAATAGCCTTACTGGACCCAACCCATGCTAAGCTCCAGGAAATGGAAGAAGATGGGATTACAGTGGTCGCCGCTTAATAAAACCGCGGTTAATAAAACCCGCCATTTAATAAAACCAATCGC
>OFHS01004564.1:0-13639 GCA_900245855.1 Calvadosia cruxmelitensis
GGGGCTGTAAACTCGACCTTTCCAATGGGTGCATTAGCTTGTGGAAAAGACGAGCAATTGTTTCCTTGGTTTTGTCGAGCAAAGTGAAAGTAACGTTCAAATCGAGCAACTCGGTATTATCAAGACCGTGATCACAAAACACCTTTATTTATTTGAGTTATTCAGAACACTAATTTGATGAGAAAACAGAAGTTATATTAGATGTATGACGTCATGCGTTAAATGTACTATGTGAATGGCAACGAACGCTACTCGAAGAAGTTTATATTGAAGTAGTGATATTTTCATTCAAATTCAATCTTGTGAGAAGCCAGGAAGGGTGTTCGGTGTAATTCCACAAAGTTAAACAAGGGAGGGACAATCTTATTACAATAAATTGCATGCCCCAACCGGCCAATTATATTCCAAACATTTTCAGCAAAGCCAAAGTACCCCCAAATGTCCTGATTTGTAGTAAAAAAAGCTGTACTCTAAATACCCTAGAACAGGTACTCGAAAATATTGGCTCACCTCCGTATGCTCAACTTGTATAAGTACAACCCCCTGCCTTTGCAAATGCTGATAAAAGCTCTCGTGCCAATCTCGTAAATACTGCAATAATGTCTGCTGATAATTATCGTCATTTAAATTAATCAGAAAATCTGATAAGCCACATTGCTTTCTTCACAGAGCCGATAATGAATAATAATAAAGCAGCTTAAAATAATAATGATAATGATATTAATAGTAATTATAATCGCGAAATCTTGATTACACTTTTTTATAAGAACAACACTTGCTCAAAGTGGCTCTAACTTTAGAACAATGCAATTTATTGAGCGACCTGAGCCAAATTTGACTGATTCTTATCAAAAAGTGTATTCAGTAAAATCTAGAAACCTTGGCAGTCAGTTTGTTGTTGTTTTCACGTTTTGAGTTTGACTTATTAAAGTTGTCTTTCGACTTCTGATACCTTTATTGTAGAGTATCTTTGATAGCCTTTGAAAAAGCGGGTAAAACAGTAGAGAACTGTTTCAAAACTGGCTTGTAGTTGTTGTTGCCTCCTTTGATTTACTGGTATGTATCATCAATCTGGCTACATTGTAAGCATGTGAAGATCACAGCTATGTCTTCCTAAACTTCCTATGAGTCCCCATTCATTTATGAAATTCAAGAAAAAGAAACAATGACCCTACTCGCTGAATCATAAAGTGGCTATTCTGCTTTGAAGATTTGAGTACAGATGACACAGCACGAATGAATAAAGAAAAGACACTCGCCCACGGAACAGCACAGACTTTCCCCTGCAGAGCTCTCTCATTGAATAGCTTGTTTTGACTGGCAGGCTACCATATTGTGGGCATGGGAACGAGCGGACATCAAAGACGGGTGTTTCTCTGTTGAGTCTATCTTTTTATTATATACTATTAAAAATACATATCTATTGTAAATATTACATATAGGTACGTAATACACCTTAATAATATTATAAATCATGATTTTGTAAAATAAAACGTTTCAATGTAAGTATACTGCAATTATTAATATTAATTTTGTACCATTCATGGCTGATCAGACACCCTTAGATTATGACGTCACGTCCATGGTCCTTCCGAACACTGCGAGGTTTGGAAGCTTCTGTGTGTTCCTCAAACCCGTTGGCAAGGATTCACGGCTGTAAAAACATCGCCAACTAACCCAAGGAGAAGCCAACAATAAAGTATGTAAATAACACAAAATTATAAGCGAACTGCTTCTTTATGCTATGATGAGCTGGTGAGATCTTACTTGGAGCTACTTTAAACGGAGTTTGTTGACTTGGAATGGATTTTGAAATGACGCCATCTATAGTTGAAAATGAAACAAGCGAAATTACGGAGAGCCTTGAGCCAACGACGAATTCTGGTCATAGATTTGACGCTGAAAAAAAGTCGTGTATCTCGTTATTCGAGAAATGGGACCCTGACTTTCAAGTAAAGTATGTCGAAGAACTTTTATTGTGCATGACTCGCTACCAACATGGCCACATCAACGAATTTCTCAGCCCTATGCTTCAACGCGATTTCATCTCAGCATTCTCTGGTAAGTGAATCGCCCGAAAACGGCTGCTTTCTCTTTAGTGCCATATCAGATATTTTTGTTGTTGGTTTAGTTTTTAGTTCAGCGTTTGCCATCTTCACTTTTGATAAGCAGATTTGCTTTCCCGCGGACCGTTATTTCCTTGCTATTGTCGGCATCGGTTGTTGAACTAGCACTGTGCGTTGGTCGTTTCGACACATCTGCATTTGATCTTGATTATCAACCACAAAGAGCAGGTGCATCATCTGTGTCTCATCCCATCATAAAGACAGTAGGGCTTACTGCACGTCAGCTACAACAAGAGGACAGTAGATTTTAATTATTACTTTTGTTGTCGGAAACCCACGACCTGTGCATTCAACTTGTACATTGCATGACTTCCTTGGCCCAGTCAAATGCTATTAGCAAATTACATTATTTCGCACATGAAATACGTCACCAGGGAAACATCCTAGAATTAAATCCTTAAACTGTCTCCAGGACTCTGCTAGTCTGATCCACAGTATCCTTTCATTGGCTAAATGCTTTATTGCCATGAGTTTATAGAGCGATTATAATTTTTATAATTGGAAGCTTGTATTCCTTACTTTATCCACAGCAAAGGGACTTCAGCCTGTTGCAGAAAAGATTTTGTCGTACCTGGATGCCCAGTCGTTACAAGCTGTTGAGTTGGTTTGTGTCGAGTGGTACCGCGTTGTATCAGAGGGAATGCTCTGGAAGCGGCTAATAGAGCAGAAAGTACTATCATCAGAAGTTTGGCAAGGGCTATCCTATCGCAAGGGATGGTAAGCTGAGCAGGCATACTTCAAAGCTGAGCTTTGAAAATGTTTTATATTTATATTTACAAATGAGGCTGTAGAAATACTTAGAAAATGCAATTTCAGCCTCAATCTCAGTCCCAGTTCATGTTGGGATACAGGTGTTTTGACTTGAGGCATAATGCAGCTTTGAACTGAAATAGACAACTTTGACAACCAAGAACAATCTTTGAAATTGACAATCATATGTAATAAAGTATGGATGATCACACCTCAAGCAAAACCATTTTCAGGAGTCCACCACATGTGACAGAGGTCAAACTCACCTGCATCCTGATCTACAATGGGATTGAGCTTGGTCAATTGATATTTCGGTTGTTATCTATTGGATGTGTGATAAACAAGTTAGGACATCAAGGAAAGTGATTTACCAGTTTAGCTAATGCAGATGGTGTAGGCAGGCAGGCTAGCCCAGTCGGTAGAGTGCTGGGCTCTCTATAGAAAAGTCCAGGGTTCGAATCCCGCCGGGGTCAAACCCAGTCTGGTATCCTCTCGTGGATTGCCGAAATGGGGAGCACAAGTAATTGTGTGCAAGGTAACAGGAGTCAGGACGTGTGCTAGCCCCCTGCGTCTGATATGTCTCCAAGGTGCTCACTCTATCAGGCTGTGAAACGGAGATTGCGGCAACGCTGGTGAGTACCAATCCACCAATCGACTTTACCTTTTTGCAAAGTATAGCAGGTGAACCCAACCAGTGGGGTATGACTTTATCTGATGGGATATTAACCGAGCAGTGTATTGCCATTGTTGATCGAAGGACAGTATTGAACATTAGAGTTGATACTATCTTTGTTATACTTGGAATGATTTGAGGAGAGCAGGGCTGTCTTATCCAGCAGGCAGTCAAAGTATGCGCTTTAGGCCCCAGTCTATCTTTAGAGACCCTAATATTGAAATGTACTATATTTAAGTTGGGCACTGCCTTGCTAAGTTTCATTTGAAAGCAAATTGTTTTATGATGTTTCAAGTGACAAAATTCTTTATTGAACCATCATAAGTTTTAGGTTATTTAAGCGTCCATAATAAAACCCTTTTAGCAAAAGTTCCTAAGGCCCTCCAGAATCTTAAGTTGACCCTGGAGGATAGAGGGCATCTATCTGATGGATTGTATTTTCAAAAAGCCGCGTCGAAATGATAAGCGTATTTGGGCGTGCGATGGAACGCACGCCAAGTGCAATCCAGGTGTGCGTGGAGGCCTGCCATTGGACAACTCACCGAAATGAGCTATTGCTGGTAATGGGTGAGATAGTTGCCAAAGATGGTTCAACGTTTTAAAGCAAGGCTAGGATATCGTGAGTCTACAGCTGAGATGCTCTGTTGATAATGAATCATCCTCCTTCTTCTGCAGGGCCCATTCACTTTTCAAGCGTTCACCACCTAGACACCATACATTTTACAAGAGCTTATATCCACAGATTATTCGAGATGTCGAGGTGAGTGCGGTGATTTGATGATCTGCATGGCTTGAAGATAGGTACAGCCAGTGCGTGGGCTGCTCTTTGTGTATCACTTGTTGATTGACAAGCAACCACAGGGAGGAATCAGTGTTGACTGTCCAAGAACCGCTTGCTAATAGTGCGATGTAATTTGCAACATGAGTAAACGAGACTGAGAAATGTACATATCCAGCAGGAACCAATTGTTTGAACTTGACAGCAAAGCAAATCATGAAGCTTGCAAAGACATTTATCCTCTCCCTGATGCCAAGTGCAGTTGTGAAGTTTCAGTATTTTTTTTCAAAGCGGATGCAGAAGCTGCAATGTTTTTGGAATGCGTTGTTTGCTTTTCAAGTTATCATGATCTCTGCTGAAGCTTCCAACACCGTCCTTGTAGCTCACTTCTGTGATTGTCCTTTGCTTACTGGTTAGATATGTTCGTAGTTAGTAGCTATTAACGCAAGTTGGTGTTTTTCTTTGTCTCAGAATTTAGATAGAAACTGGAAGACAGGCAAATACTTTTTGAAGAAGATTCTCTGCAGGAGTGAAAATATCAAAGGAGTTTATTGCCTGCAATATGATGATGAAAAGATCATCAGCGGATTGCGTGACAACACCATCAAGGTTGGTGAAGTGTCTGTTTGGCAACTATTAACCTGCAGGTTGGTTTGTGTTTGATTGCTGCTTGAACCCTTTCCAAGTTTTCACCATTTGATTCAACATTGTTCTTATCAGATTTGGAATCGTAAGACGTTAGACTGCACCAAGGTGCTAATGGGACACACTGGATCAGTGCTGTGTCTGCAATATGACGAACGAATTATCATTACTGGGTCCAGTGATGCAACTGTAAGGTGAGATACCACGGAGACAAAGTAATAATAGAATACATAAGCGTTCAATATTGCAACCATAGCCTAGGTCATCTGAATCATTGTTGACCAGCAACCACATTCATGCCATTCCGCTATAAAATGTTGATAGTAGGTCATTTTCTTAGGCTCTTTGCATACTCTTCTGTCCAAATTATAAAACAAGACATTCCTACATTACAGCGTAGTGAGGTCTTTGTCTTGTCCTTGGGTCTTTGTCAATGCTAGAGCTCTCTTGTGCTTTGGCTGTACTTATCCGTGTTAGTAACACTGCAACCACAAACTCATGTAAGATTCCTCTGGTCTTCTCCATTCCTGGTCCCAAGTCCAGCAAGATGAGTGCGTAAGTGTAATTGATATCTTCAGCTTGTGGTGCTAATGTAACGAAATGATTTGTCAATGGAATCTTCATTAATACTAAGAGGGGGTCGAGGGATTGCATCTTATCTTATCTTATTAAGAAATTTACACTTTGGTACTTTTATTTTATAGTATATTAACCCTTGTCCTGCTCATAAATTAGCCAAATGAAGAGTGTAAGTTGCTTTATTGATTGCTGATTGGTTGATCGCCAGGGACTAATTATCTGATTGGCTTGTTGCTACTTTTGACTTGTTTCGAAAACGTGTATGTATACACGTTAATAGCAGGACAAGGGTTAAGATTAATTTTGTGTCTCCTTGTCAGAGCACCAAAGTTTTGATTGCATGCAGGTAATTCAAGTTATTCACTTTGGTGTGTTTTCTTCTTCAGGATCTGGGACATTGAGACTGGTGAGATGGTCAAGACATTGATTCATCACTGTGAGGCTGTTCTTCACTTGCGATTTCAAGATGGAATCATGGTGACCTGTTCAAAGGTAACTCAGGACTTTCTGTTGTCATCCTCATGATCTAGACATCTCTAGATAGCTAGCTGCTAAGATGCTAGATGTTAAGCATAGGCCACACTGCAGGGAATAATGTTTTTCTTCTGCTAAACATGTTTGCGGGATTTGTAACTCAATGGGATTAACATGTCGACGCAAGGTGATAATTAAAAGGCAAGCGCTACTTCTGCTAATTTGCTCCTTTTGCCATCACAATGTGTTGGCTTCACAGGAACCTTGTAGGGCGGTAGGCTGAATGCTGCACCTCAGGTGACTAGCCAAAAACAACAGAACAATAGCAGTTTTTTCCTGAACGAAAAGCTAAACATAGACAATGGTGTGCTCTTCCACAAATAAATGTGGCCACTGGCTGATGCTTTAGTCATTTGGGCTAGGCATTAGTAATTCTGATCAGTTGGACATAAAGAGGTAGCTTGCCACTTCCCTGTTGTTTCTAATCTTGGCCAAGAAAGTTAACTTTATGCTGGTTTGCATAGGTCATGTGATAAACTGTCCATTTCTCTATACAGTCAAACCTGTAATAGCGGCCATCTAGAGCAGCCACCTGTGTATAAAGACCACTCTTCATAACCCCAAAATGACACTTTCTATAGAAATCAACCTGGACAGAAAGGCCACCTGTCTATAAAGGTCATTTTCCTCAGGTCCTAGAGGTGACCGTTATAGACAGGTTTCATTATACTGGTGTGTGTCACTGTCTGATCAGCTATTTCCCTGGATGCTATTGTGATCTCCAGCAAGTTTTCATCTGTCCTAATTTCGGGTTGTAGACGTAGACATCAGTTCTTATCATTTACATAGTTTGTTCACTTCTCTATTCAGGATCGCTCTATCGCTGTGTGGGACGTGCAGTCGCCAACACTGATCACATTGCGACGCGTTCTGGTGGGGCATCGTGCGGCTGTCAATGTGGTGGACTTTGATGACAAATACATCGTTTCAGCATCGGGAGATCGAACCATCAAGGTATGTGTGCCACCATCATCTATTGGCTACATTTCTAAGGAACCGTCCTTACAATTTTCCTGAGGCATTATAAAGACTTCTCATGTTTTCTTGATTGCCATAAAATGAAAAGGAGGCTATGAGGTGATTTGGTTGTCATGGTAATACACCTCTTGTATGCGGTGCAGGTGCATTTACTGCCGTATTCAAATGTAATTGATAAGCAAACATATATTCCATCTCAGTTCAGAGTGGTACGCTTCATTTGTAAGGCAGATACAATTATGCAAACTCCACTTAAATACCAATATTACAAGACCAAAACGACTTGCACCTGTAAGTGGTGTGCACTTGATAGTAAACTTATTAATGTCCTTTTGCGTAGGTTTGGAACACCAGCAGTTGTGAATTTGTTCGCACGCTCAGTGGACATCGTCGTGGCATAGCATGTCTACATTACAGGGACAGGCTTGTCGTCAGTGGATCGTCTGATTTCAGCATCAGGTAAGCCAACAATGAGAGACCATTAAGAGCTGTGTTTATGTAAAGTGATACATTGCTTATTGATTAATTAACTGGACTATGTCTGTTGTCTTATATTTCGTGAGATGGTTGTCATGTTTGTGTGTTTGATGGATCAACAAACGTGCTGCTGTTGAACATGAAGCATTAGTGATTTGCAATTAATACAACATTAGCTACAGTCAAACCTGTATTAGCGGCCACCTCAAAAGAGCAGTCACCTGTCTAATGTCTATAAAGGCCACCCTACTGGAAAATGTGTATGTTACTTTCTAAAAATCCCTGATGTTGGCGTGGCACAAGATTGGAGCAGCACTACCTGGCGTAACCTTCGGCATACGAAAAAACTTTCTAGTAGGGAAATGCCACTCTCTATAACCCCAAAATGACACTTTCTATATAAATCATCCTGTACAGAAAGGCCACCTGTTTATAAAGGTCATTTTCCTCATTTTCGAAGTTCATGTTTCATGTTTCAGTGGGTTCTGTTTGTTTGATTTGTTTTCTTCTGATTTGCTATTATGTTGATTAATTGATGGACACTGCTTGATTGAATCCCCGCTCTCTTGTTAATTATGCGGTTCGCCATTTGATTTCTGCTTGGCCATTTCAGGTTGTGGGACATTGAATGCGGTGCCTGCCTTCGAGTCTTAGAGGGACACGACGAGTTAGTCCGGTGAGCAACTGAGCAGGAGCCCTTGTGAACTGCTGTGCGTCTGCACTGTTGAACCGAGTAGTGGTTATATTTGTTTGCAATTGTTTGGTTTTCCTGCTGTGTCTGATGAAATTGATCCGTTGTTTGCTTCCAGCTGCATTCGCTTTGACGGCAAACACATTGTCAGTGGCGCTTACGACGGAAAGATCAAGGTCTGGGATCTACAGGCTGCCCTTGATCCTCGTGCCGAGTCCTCGACGCTCTGCATCCGAACCATCAATGTAAGTGTTGGTACATTTTCATTGGCTGCCATTTGGCTGGCAACAAGGGAGATTGTGATCATGGCAGGTGATGTTTTGTTATCGCTTAGGAACACGACGGCCGAGTGTTTCGGTTGCAATTCGACGACTTTCAAATCATCAGCAGTTCGCATGACGACACCATTCTCATTCTGGATTTCCTCGGTGACGACGACCAACCGATGGACGGCCGACCGCCAGCGAAAACCTTTGTGCCCTTTGACCCGTAGATAATCAATCGATTACTACGTGGTACTTGTTGTTTTCATGGAGATTGATGTTAATGTGTGGTCATGGAGATGACATGTAAATAGTACAATACTTAATTATGTAGATTTAATAGATTAAAGCGAGCCGTCTTGCATTGCGGGCATTCGTGATGTTTAGGTTGGCGTAGCACCTTGTCCAGACCAACGGTTAGTGATGGTTGACCGGTTGGTCTGGGCGCGGGTTGTTGTTGATATTTGCTATAGGCACTGCTTCGTGCGCTTCACATTGAAGCGGCTCTACGGTGTGAAAATACAGCTGTCTTGGCTTCGCTATTGTTGCCTGGTGGTCTTGTACCGTCGTTGCCTTAAGTAGTTGCAGACCAAACACGTGCTCATCATGCGGCCTACGATCAAGGGCGGTCTTGTTATGCATGAGAGTGGAACTAAACGCACTTTGTTTGTGGAAAATGCTAAGTCTAAGTGTCAATTTGGTCCTCAATAGATTATCGGTAGAGAAAATGCATTTGATACGGCCATACTTAGACGTCGGGAGAATGAGCTCCAAGGAACATGCCCGCATTTTTGCGACTTCAATAATTATTGCATAAACTGTGCACTCTGAAAGTGGGTGAAATAATATTCTTTGACGATCAACATGTGTAGTGCCATGTGCGACTGACTGATATGTGTACTACATGTAAATATCGTCACAATTGAATTGAGCCTTGTACTCTACTATGAAACCGAGCCAACAGCCCATCTGTCCCGTATCCTACGCTGTGTCTCACGACAAAGAGATCTAGCTCCAGAATACAACACTTTCAGCAATGATGATGCTTCATGGTAATAATCCTCACGTTTCATATGACGTGGTATTCTCATTGTCAAACCAAAACAGCCACACCGTTATATCTTACATTGTCGCTTGGCGTGAACAGATTCATCGACCACAAACAAGCTATGGCAGTAGAGCACTTTATACAATAAGTTCTTTCAATAATCTAATTACTACGGTAAAAAATGATTATTTAATTACGGATGTTTGGCATTCGTCCTTGAGACCTCGCTACTTGATTGGAGTCACGCAATTTGAAAATGGTCTAGTTACGCCACAGAGTTCAGGCCATTTCACACATTTCATTGGCAAAGTGAAAATCATGCGACAGCTGAGAATCAGTCTTGCTTTCAATGGCTTCCCTTCTGCAAACGCTCGATCTCCATACTCAGAGTATCGATGTTCTCCTGAAAACAAACATAACAAACAACATAAGGAACGATGGCTTCTACAAGCGTCAGAATACAGTCAATCCTGTATTAGCGGTCACTTCTATAGAGCAGCCACCTGTGTATAAAGGCCACTCTTCATAACCCCAAAATGACACTTTCTATGGAAATCAACATGGACAGGAAGGCCAAGGTAAATAGATAACAGGCCACCTGTCTATAAAGGTCAATTTCCTCAGGTCCCAAAGGTGACCGTCATAGACAGGTTTCACTGTACAACAGGAAGAAGAACTATGTCCCTATACTGTCAAACATGAATTGCTGGTTAAATGAATTGCAAGTTCGGTTCTTGCATATTAGCCAATATCGTACTGCTAAGCTACAAACATTCGCAAGGCTGGGACCAAATTCAATTTGACGTCATAAGAGAACTTCATACGATGGAAATTTGTTCTTCTGAATTTACCGTTGAGAGCTGAGGATTGAATCGATTTGACGATTTGATTTAACGGCTGGCGATATTCTTGTTAGCAGAACAGAGCTCAACTCAATAATGAACCAGATGACTGGTTTCAAAGAGTTTGGAGGCCAAGATTTCTTCTAGATGAAAGAATGCGCAAACTGTTCTTCGACCTCGTAAGCGTAACAATCGAGAGAGCGACACTCAAACTGGAAGTAACCGAGAAGAATGACGCCTTACTGAAGACGAGGGAACGCATAAATTCAAGTAAGAATTGCACGACGAGGGCCAATTAATGCATGGTTGTTAGCGTCTACGAGTCAGATGGGAAGTACATTGAACAATTGTAGCGACAGGGGCAATGCTATCCTGAAGGAATTAAATGCTTCCAAAATGGTAACTGATCCAGAAATAGCTGAGTCAAAGCAGAGTCGAGATGAAGCGGGCAAAGACTTTAGCCTTGTCACAAAAATCAGCCGAGAAGTGGCACTGAAGAACACGAGAGACTGACGGTGGAGAACTTACGCCTTTACCAACTCATCACCGAGCAACAGAACTAGATCGAGATTGAAGGGAAGGTATCAAATTTACCTCAAAAACATCCGTCTCACACAACGAAAGTCTTGGGATGTTTCCAAGACTTCGTCGTCGAGACGTCTCGTCAGGGACAAGGTGTTATTTTTATGCCAATCTGGCTACAATTCGGCCCAGTGCGTCCTCGTAGCGGTGGTGTTGGTGGCTGCATCCAGCCCAAGCCCCATCGCTCTCAGGTCCACCTCGTACTGCGAGTGGTACGTTCGTAGGTTGCTCATGCCCACTCGGAGTGGTTCAGTTGGCTGATTCGTAAGGAGAATGGTAACAGGTAGCGTAGGCCGGCGCAGGATGTGTACAATCAGTCGGAGTCATTGTTTAGTAGTGTGACTGTTGTAGGTAGCTTGCTGCGGGTGTGCAGTTTAGTGGTGCATATGATGTCAGGGTAGCGGATGCCAATGGCCAGTCGAAGGAGAGCGCAGTGTGATGCGTTGATCTCGTTTTCTAGGCTTGGAGTCAGGGTCCATGCCCCGCCACTGTATACAGCAGGATGTGTAAGTCTGTGGTCTGCATGCATGATGTGAAGAGCTTGACCTTGACCCGATCCCTTACGGTGCTGTTCCACACTGGTGTAAGACGCCGCGCTGCAACCGAGGCGAGCATTCTGCGTCTGAGGAAGGCAGTGCGACAGGTCCTCACGTTGCAACCCAGGTGGCAAAAGTCATCCACGACTTTAGTGCTGCCCCGTTCATGTTCTCAATAGAGGGTGTTCGCTGCTTTGCCGATTTACATGACTTCTATTCCAAGACTTAGCAATTGACTGATCTGAATTAACAGAATAGGAGGCTCTTTGCCGAGACCTCTGTGTCTTCTTGTGTTCCGTTTCCAATCTGGATATAGGGTATCTGTGTCTTCTGGATATAAGGTAATCTCTTTTGGGAAACTGCCGGGGGAGTTAATAGCACAGCGTTTCATTATGGAAACAGGAAGTCAAGCCTAAGGTATCCAGCAACCTTACACTCACATCAATGGCAACGAAATACAAGCCAAACCTCAGTTTAATTCACAAATGGCCACTCCTATATAAGCTACGAGTGGCCACTAAGATGATATGGACTGCAAAAACCAGCAGCCATTACTGCAAGGCAATCATCATCTTAGGCATTTCTGAATGTGTAATATCATGACTTAAGAACGATTCAACACAAGGACGACAACAAACCTTCAAAGTCATGTTTTTCAGCACCAAATCCTCCAGAACCGTCTGGAGCTTCGTGTTGATTTGAAGCGAGAGTTCAAATGTCATGTCTTTGTCGTGAGGTCGCGATGAATAAATCGAGGCCATGATGCCGCCTCGTTTACTGATATCAACCTGAAATGCACGAACAAATCATAACATCAATACCACGTATAGAGAATCATACAAAGAAGCCGGATGAAAGTGAAGTCCGGGTGTTAGGTAATGAAAAGGTTAATTTTTGAAATGAAATCATCTATTTAAAGTAGCAAGGCATAGGTACAGTATTTTAAATTATGGAATCAAACACTGATAATACACACGGCGAATTGAAGCGGCGAATTGAAGCGGCGAATTGAAGCGGCGATATTTTCAAACCTTATTTTTGTCGTATCTGTCTGGAACCAGCGATCCACTGTCTTCTCTCGAGAAGTAATACTGCAAGATGCTGCAAAAAGAAAAACATAAAAAGGTTATCGGACCATCAACATAGCAGAGACCTTCTTCAACTGGAAAAATCCATCAGATCGATGCCAGCAAGAAGTATGATAAAATGCTGTTACATGCGACAAAGTGGAGAAACAGGATGGCGCGTGCGAACGGCAAATAGCCGAAGCTCATTAAATATAATTATGATAGGACAAAGGAAATGGAGATCATAATAAAATACAAGTTCTAACTACACATGTGCAGAAAGAAAAGAAATCAGCGTTGGTTGGCATGTTTAGCATACATAACAAGGGTCACTGTGTGTGTGTTAAGTTAATCTGATAAATCTATATATATATTTCACAAGTGTCTGTCTGTATGTTTGTCTGTGTGATCAAAACCCGGCACCTTCCATTCATTAGCAAGTATGGATTTGACTATTTCTGGGAAACAACAAGACTCTGGTTGTGCAAGGTTTTCGAAACACACCAACACTCAAACTACGTCAAAGATGATTAGTACAGATTGGCATAGAATCTAACGGAGCCGTTTTTCAAATAGGTCACGTTGGAGCCGAGCTATGTTATCTGCAATCCATTAAGTTACAACAATATAACTATGTTTCATGGAGCAGAATATTTTGGAAAACACTGTTAGGCTCACCGTGTCTTCTTCTGCAGTTCTTCCACTAAAGTGTTGACGTGCTCCTCCAAGAAGTCCAGTTTCTCATTCTTCTTCGCGTGGGCTTTTTGCAGCCGACATATTCTATCGATGAGCACGCTTTTGTCGATATCGATCGAATCACCAGTCGACGCCTTCTTTGCTTGACGCGTCGGTTGTACGATACTGTACTCCATCGCCATCTGTAACAACATAGCAAAGTGTGAACGCAATACAACGACGAATTTTGCTATGCAATAACGGCAAACTTCTCTCCTTCGTAAAGCCAGTATTCTAATCGACAGTAAAAGTTCTAGCCAGTTATACCTACAGTATAACTTGGTTAATATCACCTCGGATATTATCACATCTCGGTTATTGTCACGGAAAGTGAA
>OFHS01004565.1:0-13638 GCA_900245855.1 Calvadosia cruxmelitensis
CTACCTGAGTTGAGTAATTGTAATTGTAATTGATTACTCAAATGGCAGTAATTTTACAGCTCTGCTCATTCTACAGTATTGTTATCTAACCTGTATCCATTCATTCGTTAATTATGCACGAGCTAATTATTCAAGTCTTGTATATATAAACCGATGCTGCTTGTTTGAAGTTTAAGTTTACACAGTGATTGAGCACAGCGTCTCATCTCTTGTCTCCTACTCCGTCATACGACAGGTATCATTATTATTATCTTGTTGTTTCTCTTAATCACAGCAACTAATTACGCATGCGCATCCCTGTAACCTCGTTGTTTACCAAATGCGTTCCAAATGCATTTTAGGGATTCAAGCACAGATCTGTTGATTCAAGCTAAGTTGACATCGGCCAAACATGGTGATCTTGGTAAAAGGTTTTCCTTGAAGTTTAAATTGTATTCATCTGTAGTTTTTCCTTATTAGATGGTCGAATTCAAAGGTTCTCGTTAGCTGTCCAATTTGTCGATTTCAACTCACGATCAAGTGTCTAAAAATCGCCTGTATCCCAGCATGCACCAGGCAGGAAATGAATCGGTGTAAATCAACTTTGAAAATGTACCACATAGTTGATCAAAACTAATTACAAAATACACCTCGAATCAGCAGAACTGTACCATCCTCAATCATTACAAAATAAATTTAGTAAAATAGTGTAAATTATCATAGTCTATGCGGTAATGATACGTATTTCCTGTACAGTCAAACCTGTATTAGCGGCCACCTCTATGAGCAGTCACCTGTGTATAAAGGCCACTCGTCATAACCCCAAAGTGATACTTTCTATAGAAATCAACCTGGACAGAAAGGCCACCTGTCCATAAGGTCATTTTTCTCATGTCCCAGAGGTGACCTGTTATAAACAGGTTTCACTGTATTTGCTTTTTGTACTGAATTTACGTAAAATGCATCAAATCAAATCGAATACGACAAAACACATTTCTAATCAGAAAGACAACTCCAAAAGCATAAGCTATTAATGGCAGTAAGTTTTAATTTAAATTCTACATACAGAACTACAGACCACAAACGGTGTTAACTTAGAATCGAAAATTACATTTGAGCTGAGAGTCCAAATAAGACTTCACACGTCTGCAATGTAGTCGTATCGAAATCCCACAGCAGCCAATAACATTGATCATTTGAAATGTATAATTCGTTAGATTCAAGGCTTGTAAACAACCCACTCCGATTCCAGCACAATCCCTTTGATAAGTCCAGCATCGACTTTCATGAAACACATATTGATTTGTTTCAGAGGATCTGATGAGCCAACAACACCGCATAACTTCGCATTTAAGGGTTTTCCGTCTTCCGCGTTTTGCATCATGTACGTGATCTCACTTCCACTACGAGGTCGTCTTGGGTGAATATTGTACTGGGTGTATCCGTCTGAAAGAAAATAAGAAAATTAGCATAATTAGTACGAATAATTATACAACACTATCATTGTACTGGCCTTACGTCGTCGCCGTTAATATTTTTCTGTTTCAGTTTAGTCTCCCTTTGCTTGTAAATCGTATAATATACAGTAACTGCTATCGCTTGTAAATCTCTCTCTCTCTCGTCGTAATTGCTGTCTCGCCTGGTCCTAGGCGGAGAACTCTGGCTACAACGGACATAATTATGAATCCTTTCCCAATCTCTCCCTGTCTACGGACTATAGAAATCTGAAGGAATCTGCATCAATATCAAATCCAACTTTCTCAGCCATATTCCGAAATCAGAGACATCAACCTTCCCCATAATGAACTTCTTTTTTTCCAATGGTAGCTTGCGAAAATGGTTTATTGCGAGAGCTATTGTTTGTATGTACAGTCTCTCTCTCTCTCTCAGTTCAGGTGGCTCACAATGAGCTGCTGTGACCAGTATGTACAGTATGTATGTTTATTTGACAAAAAAATGAACGGGCAAATAAAGGGAAGCATGAGTTCCATTTGCATACAGCCACTTGTATCCTCAGTAAAATGAAAAACTTATTCGAAATTAATGAACAATGCAATGATGTAATAAGTCAATGTAGGAATAATTTTATAATAGGTTTTTTAGGTCGCATAGTTTTATAATAAGTTTTTTAAATTGTATAGTTTAAGGATAGTTAAGTAGAGATGTATAGCTTGTGTATTTGTGATTTAATTTATATCCGATTGTTATGTTCTTATAGCATAATCAAATAAAGAGACAACAATAAGATGTAGGTTTCTCAACTATAGGATATATAATGTCAGACAAATACACAACAGGTTATGACGACGGTAATAGCACCTCTGAATCAACATTACTACGCACTTACATAAGACAGATATCATAACGAGACAGACATGGAATGGAGGCTAGCTCGTAATTATAGCACATAATTATAACACCGATCATACTGTATGTATCAATTTGAAATATATTATCAATGACTTAACTGTTTTTAAGTCAATGTTATCTAGAGAACACTTAAAGGCTTGGATTGATTTTGCCGTAACAGAGTCCTCTGGTAACGAATTCCACCAAGGATGACTCGCTTTGCAAATTGGTTCGTAACAGAATCCACTTTGCACAGTTTAATCTGGATTGTTTTGCATAATTTTGAAAGGATATAAATTAGCATAAACTATTACTTACGTTGACTGAGCTCGCTTGGATCATCTGGTGGAGGAATTTTGCGCTCCCACAACTCCCCGTTCAAATCGGACATCATTTCCATCCTGAAAAAGATTAATAAGGCTATAATGCAGTCAAAAGAACAAAAATACTATTGATTTATCTCATATTGTTATGAACATTATAATTATATCAAAACTACAATAAACAGCATGATTCAATATAATTAATAAATTAAACTTGAAAAAACTTCGTACGTTAGCAGAACGGTCACAACGTTTCATAATTTTTCAACTAAAGACTGCCGCCGTCCTCCTTTTCTTCCAATTTCTCAAGTTATCTTCCAATTTTACCCTTTAATTCTGGGTAACGTCATGCTTGACAAATTTAAGGAAGTTCGAGGTCATGAAGATTGAAATATTATGATAATATGATTTGTCTTTTACTTGAGAGAAGCTCCGCCGCATTTTCAAAACCGCAACGGAACCACACAAGATCTATGAATTGATTAGAGCTCAACCGCGACTTCTGACAAGATCAAAGACCTATTTTGTCTTTAACCCTTAGCATTCCTTGTATTTATTCTTGCAAACCATTTGTAAAAAGAACATGTGCTTTTTGAAGTGGGAAGCTCAAGAATCACACGACTCAAGGACAGCTGTTTTATGTTAAATTCTTGAATTTCATGCAACGTATGGTGACATCTTTAAACACAGCAGGCTGACCGAGCAAAAATTTGCAAAAACAAAGCTTGCCGTCTCTTGCCATAGCTACATATACAGTATCCAATGCCTTGCTAGAAGTAGAACTATTCCCCTACTTGAGTAGTTAATTAACCTGTAATTTCAAGTGGACTCGACAGCCACTCAAGAGATCCTCAACTTCTTCTTTACTATCATCAATTGACAAGACGATGATAATTAATTGCCGGCTGAAGAGGGTGTCTATTACGGCTTCAAGTTATCTCTGGCAAAAGCACAGCTGAGAAAGAGGATAGAAAACCATGTTTAGATCTCCGTGAAGAAAGACAAGGAGAAATAGAAAAACAACAAGCAAATGTTGCGAAGTCGTTCAAAGCAATCACAAGGATTATCCGGCACGCTGAGAGAAAAAGTCGAAAGCTGGTGATAAAAAAGTTTGGAGGTGTGAACGACAGCTTTGTCGACCTGCTGAAAGCACGAATTGCGTCTGAAAGTACAAATCCGAACTTCCCCTCGAAAATGTCAAGTTTCATATCTTTTAATAGCTTTCTTGTAAGACGCCCACAAACCACAACGAAAGTCGACCGTCCAGACAGTGTGGAATTCGGCGCGTCAGATCCTGCCAAGAAGGTTTACTTTCGCGAGGTTTTCAGACGCAATCAACACCAAATGCTTTGATGGCATGTAACGCGGTATTGCTCTCGTATTGCCGGCATGCATCAAGGCGAAACTCAGCTGTTGACTTTGCCGACAAGGCGACAATGGACATCAACAACAATCGAACGATGACGACACAAATAAACAAACAAATTTGACGCGTGCGGCAATGAAGCTACCTGGTAGGAAATAGATTGACTCCCGCAGTTGACAGACGCAGAAAACTTCGTCAATGATATTAGTAACAGAAATTTAGCATGATTTTCCGATCTTCTCTGTCTATCTCGAGATGAGTATAAGTTACAAGGAATTAACTGTTCAAAACAAATACACATAAATGAATACTAACCAAAGTAAAAACAAACAAGTGAAATAGAACTTACGCCATATTTCCTGTTTCTCAAACATTCAATTCTCAAATCTTTTCCTATGTATATTTTGTTCTCTCGCCAAAAACCCAAACGCTAGCGATCTGTTCAAACTGCAAACGACGCCACTTCGTAGCAGGCACACCGTTATACCGCTCAATTGACCAATCACAGTACATGAATTTTGTTGACATTTTGACCCTTATTCTAAGTTGTCGTAACCGATGGAAACAGCCGTTCAACTGCGCCATGAATTTCACCTTTGTGCAACACAACGAGAACGAATTTCTAACAAGCCAATTCATCTCTACCATAAACCACAATGCTTTTTAATCGTTAGGAGCATTCCTGTCGAGCATGTGGAAGAGTTGTATCTAAATCCTATCTGTCTGTGGTTGTGACCTTATTGGCTACGAACCACAGCCTTATTGTAATATCTTTAGAGCTGTAGACGGTCGGGCACGTACCGGTTCAGGTTCTGTGCCTGAGGGCAGTCAATTCAGAATTCACAGCAACTTTTCTTGACTCTTGGAAGCAAAAGTGGACTAAAATGTAACTATTCCTTGTGTTTTGATGCCTAAAGAAACTCAGAAGTTCCCAGGGCCTGATGACCTTTCTCGTAGCAAAATGGCGTCTTCGTACATGTAACTTAGAGATATTTATAGTCTGAGTAAACCCACGCAGTAGTCATTCTGCGAATATGAGACGCACGCGGTTTTCGCAATCCACCACACTCGCGGGGATTTCCGTATTTTGAAGCTACTGATAATCAATTTCCAGTCAAGACGTCACTGCAATCTGCAAGTGTTGACATTCTGACTGGCTATAAACGCCATTCCAGGGTAACTTGTACTGATCTACGGATATCACCCGTAATCTGACGCATCTATCTGCTACGATGACCGCGCCCACATGATGGTGCCAACGATATCACTTGCTAGGCTTCAAGAGTAGGGTTTCAAGTTCAAAAGGGTGATGAACTATAGTTGAGAACGAAAAGTCTTAAAAGAGGAATCGGGAACAGGGCTAGAATCTGGAACAACCTATCCTAAATAATTAGTAAATACGGCTAGAAACACATGTTAGAACTCGTCAAGTAATCACTGTAGGCTTACCTCAATTTCAAATCGAGTTACTATGAACTTTATATTCCAACAGCTTCGATCAAACCGCAACCACGTTCAGGACAATTCCAAGCCGTGCTTCCTCTGGCGTCTGCGATGCAATGACGAAGATGCACTGCTGGGCGAGCGGGGTATAAAAGACTTCTTTCGCAGATGCCGTCACCTGCAAGGCGATGTTGCCATGGTGATCTCCTGCCGCTGTAGAAGTCTCAATGAGTGCAAATCGGTTTTCATCCCGAGATAATTGACTATTCACTTAAGCCCATGTCTGTTTGTTTACAAAAACCCTTCAGTACAATGCAATGATCCTACTCAGGGTAGGTTTAAACTACTCAGATGACGTCACGCACAAAACAGCGTCAACAGAGAATCCAGTTGACTCGGACATCTGTTCCTGGAAATTGTTCCTGTGAGTCATGTCACGATTTCAAAATCACGTTACAGCACGGAAAAGGTTTGTTTATGAACCTACTGTGGTTTTTACGGTCACCAGTGCTTTCAAAATCAACAACGAAGCCTTCGTCCATTCTGTGGGAAGTTAGCGGAAGGACGTCACTCAGCGAACAACAAACCAACCGAATCAAATGATTGTTGTTCTGCATTATTTTCGTCATCTCGAAAATGCAAAGCTCATCATCACAACAAGCTAAGAACAAATCATAATGCAACCAGAGGAGACCGATGCTCGATCTTCAATTTATATCACTTAACAGATTACATAAACTGATTATTTCTGTTTCACCATCACTGTAAAGTCACCACAAATGCAAATCAATCGGTGCAATTGATCTAAAAATAAACTTTAAGCAAACCTTTCGTAAACAGATCCGAATAGCATGGCATTTACAAAAGTGCCTTTCTAATCAAGCCCCACGCTTGATTTTCTGTTGAAATCGAAATCGTAGAGTTTTTGACATTCTGTTCGCAGCAGCGCCCACAGTTTCCGAGCCGGGTAGAATGGCATTTGCCGCATTTGTTAAGAAGTTTGAGAGTGCGGAGAAGTGTATTGACACTTCAATTTTTTATTAAAATATCTCAATTAAATTTATAAAAATTTGAAATAAAGACGAGTATTAAAATCTTCTTGTTAATAAAGTGCAATTCAAAGTACGACTGTGCAATGACATCGTGAATGTGTTAGCTATAGATCGTAGCCTATCTCCAAAACTAAATCTTAAAAGGGTCACTTTTTCATCAAAATTCACGTTCTCAAAATTCTAATATACAAGAGAGAGAGAGAGAGAGATCGAGACATTAAAAACAGGAAAGTTTAACCTTCTAATTCATATAACCGTACAAAGCCAGACGATTTGACAGCAAAAAAGTATAATCCCTTTGCTGTCTAAAGCCGGATGAGATAAATTATTACCTAAATGCGATTTCAGTTTGCAAATTATAATAACTAAATTTTGTTCTCTACAAAATGTTGCCTCAATAGTGCAGCTTCAGCAGTCATCTCGTCTTCAGTTCGAAATCCTTCGCTTCCTGTGTTTCCATCTAGTTCTTTGTCGTGCTGATCCATCTGCAATAAACAAAGTTTCATTCAACCACATGGAAAAAATAAGTTTTGGACAAGAACTTTTTCTTGTTTCAAAGTATCACAATTCTAAACATGACTTGTTCCGAGGAAGAACAATGGCAATGCAGTCAAACCTGTATTACAGGCCACCTCTGTAGAGCAACCACCTGGGTATAAAGACCACTCTTCAGTCTTCATAATCCCAAAATGACACTTTCTATAGAAATCAACCTGAACAGAAAGGCCACCTGTCTATTAAGGTCATTTCCTTCAGGTCCCAAATGTGACCAATGATCATTATAGACAGGTTTCACAGCATTCATATTTTGCTTGGTATTGTAATTTGTAGCTTACAGCGTGGACACTGGACAAGTATTCTTGTACCTGATTTAAGTATACTTCCTTGAAATGAGAAATGTTCTCTTAAAATAAGAAACACATTTTCTTGCATTGCGCATCGTCGATGAGGATAGTTGCGTACATATACACACTAAAAGTATTTTGTAGCCAAGAATTGTTTTCTTGTTTCAAGTATCATATTTCTAAACATAAGACATGTTCTGAGAAAGAACAATAGCAATATTTATATTTGGCTTAGTAATTTATGGCTTACAGCATGAACAAGTATTCTTATGTACTAGATTTAAGGAATATATTCCTTGAAATGAGACATTTTGCTCTTAAAATGGAAACGATACATTTTGTAGTGTAGCAGAGCTTGCGGTAGTTTCAGGGTTTCTACATTCAATTCATTTCAAAAGCAAACCCGACTTGATGGCCACTGGCGTGCATACACTTTAGGTATCTATTTCAAGGGGGAAAAATCTTATTTCAAGGAATATACTCAATAATCAAATACACTAATACTTGTCCACGATGTAAGCCACAAATTAATACATTACTTCCAATCAAATTGACTTGCCTTTACATATCACGTGAAATTTATACCTTCATGGCAAAAGGAGTTAGCATAATAGCATTGATGAACGTATTCCTACCATCAGTTTACACAATGTACTGTAAAACCTGTCTATAACGGTCACCTTTGGAACCTGACGAAAACTATCTTTATAGACAGTTGGCTTTTCTGTCTACTGTAGGTTGATTTCTATAGAAAGTGTCATTTTGGGGTTATGAAGAGTGGCCTTTATACACGGGCGGCTGCTCTATAGAGGTGGCCGCTAATACAGGTTTGACTGTAACACACAAACTGTGCCAAAGTTGTATCGATTTCAGAAATTGCTCGTGCAGCAGCCTTGAGAACGTAACATCCTCGTGAAAATTGGGGAAATTTCAATAAAGTTTAGGGGTCTCTCATCGAAGGAATAGCTTTATCGTACCAAGAATACGGGAAAAGGTGCGAGTAACAAAGGCAGTCCACAACTTTCAATTGTTGACGTGCTACTGCAATGATACAAACTTATTTATATCGTTCTGTGATTTCCTTATATACATAAGAGCAAGAGGAATACTCTGAGGCAGAGGGCAGGTGTGAACTCCGTCTCAACAGTGCTTGCGCCAAACCCATCATAGACATGCAACATTTTTAAAAATAAAGGGGACTTCCAGTCACTGAGCTCATTCTTTAAGGAGAGTTAATTTAAGGAAACAATACCGGTATTTGAAATCGATCGAATTTGAAATTTGAAATTTAAACAAATTTTTAAATATTATCTTTTCTGTAAATTTGTAGGCGACACTTTTAAACTTAAGTACTTTTTTGGTGTATTTCTTTCAATATAATCTTAAGTTATTTACTTGAAAAGTTAATACTAAATCATGATATACAAGCCGGCTGCATTAGAGAACCCAACAGATATAAGCACCTTTTCGTAAACTTCATCGTTCCTTGCGAAGTCCCCTTTACATCGAGGTAAAATATGTACATGAACATGCTGAAAACAGAGAAAAATATCCTGTAGTTTTTAAGTAAACGAAATGACATCGCTAAGCTAGACAGAGTATAATTCGCTAGATCAAAGTCAAATGCTCAAATCCTGTCAAATGCTCGGTATCAAATGCTATCAAATGCTCGGTAGTCACAACAAGGTCGGGATACAAGCGTATATAAATGGTAAAAGTACTCGTGCTGCATTTTGGTCCTTAGACAAGAAGAGATGGCGAAGGGATTCATATCTCCGTACAGTAATATCCTATAATAGGTCCAAATGAGACAGTTATTTTAATAGTCCGAATATATTACATATTTTGACGTATCGGTAGTGGTTTTAGCTTTGCAAAAACCGTAACTTTTTGTATATCTTTTTTCTGCGACAAAGTTATTATAGCAAACGAAGGAATGGGCTGTCCATGTAACAGCACCAAATTACATAATTACTGAGGACGATATTTTAACTGCACCTTCATAACAACAGAATAACAAAAACATGTACACCACACTGGATTTCGAATTTCTCTCAAATCAATTGCTTTCACGAAAACCCACTTGTTAACAATTCGGTGGTATTTTTATTTTGAAATAATTCAAATAAGTATGTCAGTTTCACCAAAACCGAAATTTAGCTAAAGTAGCTAATAGCTGGTTTGGTAGAAAATTAGTTGTCTAAAATTAAAAATAATTCTGGAAAAAACTAATCTCAAAAATAAAAACCAATGAAAAAGTAGTTCACTAAATTCGCGAACTAACTTAAGTTCGCTATAGTATTTACACACCTGCAAATAGCCAAAAGATGCAGGCCGGTGACACTATTAAGTGATACCATGTGAAATCCATGTGAAAATCATGTGAAAAACCGTGTGAAAAGTGCCCTTTTCACAAGGTTTTTCACTCTGTTTTCTAATTCACAAGGTGTTTCATATTTCACATGGTTTTCTCATGGTTTTCACATGGTTTGGGATTCACAGTGTGACAAGGGCCATTTACATAATTTACTCGACTGATTATGCAGGTTTAAATATATCAAACTATGGATAAGAAGGCTAGAACATTGCGAGTTCGTCTGCTTATTTAGAAGTAGGTACTGGTCCCAGACCCTTCGGTGAATTAGTGCCCAGGCTCCTTGGATGTATATACGGGGAAAGCTTGATGTACCCAATATACAACAATGCTTTCCTGCTGCTGTTGAATACACACCTGAGTGGAATTTATGTACTGCGCGGCGGAGATCTCCGCCGCGCAAATCTGGCTTGCTGAATCCGCAGCCGCGCAGATTCTGAGAACTGAGCTCAGTTGCAGACAATTTCTTCAGAAAAACAGGCTCTGTCCGCGCAATCCTTACTGCAAGTTTCATATTTCAGCTGATAACCGCGGATGGACTGCGCATTTTAGTCACATCAACGAGAGGCGAAACGCGCAAAATATTTCGGAAAATTTTTCTCTGCCGCGTAAAATACAAAGATTCCAGTCTGGAATACACACACACGGCTGTCTCTTTGTTCTGTATAATAAGTGTATGGTCTGCATTATGGAGTCCCAGATTACAATAAATGATAACCCTGACGTCTGGAAAAAAACGACCACGATGGACTTCACTCACACCACGTTCAAAGTACAAGTATCTATCTAACCTACATTTTACATCTTCTACATTAGAACAAATTAAAGTTTCCAGAGTACATTACATCATCATATGTCTACAGCGAGCACAGTACATTCTCACCTTCACTGTTTGCCCGGCTTCAGGTCCATCCTGCCAGAAGAAAGAAATGTAGTCTTACCATGAAAGAGGATCATGGACGACTTCACAAAGGAGCACAACATATTGCTAAAATTATACACAGCTATATACCCTTGAGTTTTATTCTAAAAATTGGTTTAATCAGTAATTAATAATTTTGTGAATTCCCACATTGCACAATAAAAGTTGACGCTGTGTCAGTCAGTGCAACTGATTTTGAAAAGTTTTTAATACAGTAGGTGATATTGATGTTTTCTCAAAGAGGGAACATCATGGTGTAAGCTGGATAAGCTACAAAAACTCTTGTGTAAAATCAACAGAGCTGTAGGATGCTCAGCTTGAGTTGAACCATACACAAGTATGTCGTCAATATAGGCGAAGCAAACAACACCCAGTAGAACTTCATTGATTAAACGGGAAAATGTTGCAGCGCTATTCTTGAGACCCATGGGCATGCAAGTGAATGAAAAGGCACCAAAAGGCGTAGTGACGGTAGTTTTGTCAAACAATTACTTTTAAAAAGTAACTAATTACAATTACAAGTTACATCTCCAAAAAGTAATTAATTACAATTACAAATTACTTTTTCTAAAAGTAACGAATTACAATTACAATTACAAAATACTTTATTTCAAAAGTAATCGTTACAAATTACTTTTAGAGCTACTTCCATCTTATATCTTATATCTTCCACTTATATCTGCGCAGAGGCAATATTCTCTGAAGGTCATCATTTGTAAGAATACGATATTTGTAAAGTAATTTGTAATGAAGGTCAACCTTGAAAGTAACGATTACAAATTACCAGTGTTCACCAAAGTACTGCATAATTTTACTTAAGTAGCCAGAAAAGTAATCTCGAAATATTTTACTAAAGTAAAGTAGAAAAGTAATGCCAATTTAAAACTACTTTTCTGAGAAAAGTAAAGTAATTTCAAGTAACACAAACGGTAATAAAAGTCAGTTAAATATGGACTGGCAGCCAATTGTGCTCACATTTAAAGAGTCGGGAAAGCACGTGATTCCTGCCAACCGAGACAGCTGATACCACGTGATTTTTAGGTCTAAATACAGCTGGAACATCCAAGATCTGTTGTCTGAGAAACAAACGGACAGCGTCCTTCAGTTTCCGAAAAGAAAGTAATTTTCTTGGAGCACTCGAAAGTAACGAAGTAAAAAAGTATTTTTCTGGAAAAATATTAAGAAAAGTAATTAGAAAATTGTTCTCCAAAAATTTTACTTCGTTACCAATAAATTACTTTTTTTACCTAAGTAAAGTAACGAAGTAAAACTACTTCATTACTGGCTAACACTGCAAATTACTGCCAGAATTTGTAACCAATTACCGCTACAGTTACTTTGGTGGAAAAGTAACAATTACAGTTACAAATTACTCAAAAAAGTAACGATTACATGTAATTAGTTAATTGTAACGAATTACGTTACAGCTCTGAAAATCAAACTATACCTGTAACGCTATGGACAAAGATGATGCAGAATATGTCTTTTCTAGAACGGGTGAGACTTTCTTTACGCTGATAAATAAATCTGACACCTNTCCTCATCGGTGAGATCAGCAAATCTTTTGACCACTCGTTTGGGTGAAATAAGGACATCTGAAACGTATAAATTTGAGAGCATGATGAATTGATGAGTAATCACATACATGATAAATTGATAAGTATAAATTTATAGTCACTTTTAGGAAATTTCCCGCAATAAGAAGGAAAACAGGCTTATTAACTATTAGATTATTAGCCTAATGTTTGCAATGACGGTGTGCACTCTGCTTGAATAGTTGAAATGTTAATGCATCAAGTAAATGAAGCGAATATTAGTCACCCACGACCAGTAACGGCGGGCTTGATATTCACAAATCCATAACTGAGCCTTGATTGGTAGAATACAAAGCATTCTTTGATGACGATATCGCTGAAACGGAATAGCGTGGCCATAGTGTTGTGGGCTACAAAGTCTGAGCCAAGGTCTGAGCATTAAAGCTCAATAGCTCATGGTTGCTGTTTTGCTGTTTTTCGTGAAGCTTGGCGTCCTGCTGATTTGATCTCGATTTTCGTCCAACTCACTTCATGAAAAGGAGGTTTGTATTGCTGGTCATTATCCATTTGACGTATGGTGTTTTCGGTCGTCATATCGGTACAGGTTGGGCAAAGAGAAGAAAAACAACATCAATTTGACGTAAGATGACTATTCTACCTAAGAAAAAGCACGTGGAAAACAAGAAAAATGAGCAGGAATTCGAGGGCGACGCCAGACATCGCAGCAGAGCCCGTTCTGCTCGCGAAAGGCAACGTCAAGTTGACGAGGCGAACAGTACCGGCAATGAATGTGGCACATCGCCTAATCTTCAAACGAATTCTGTGTTTGAACATGGCGACCTGGAGAAACGGGAGAATCACGAAGGAATAATGCCAAGATACAAGCGCATAAGACAGCGACCAAGTAGTAATGCTCCATATTTTTCCTCTGAATCGCGACGTTCAAACAGAAGCCCTCCATCGGATGAGCCTGAGCAAACTGGATACAACAGCTCCGACGAACACGTTCCTGCACAATCTGTACCAAATATTGAAAAGGTAAGGCACTTCCTAATGTTTTATCCTGTAAATTCAAGTTGTAGAACGTCTTTGACATCCCAAGTGGCATTATTCTTAGAGAGCTATCCGTCGAAGGGCGAATTGACAACCTACTGCGGTAACTGCACTTTCAGGCCTACATTCTACAGCCTAATTATTGAACAGAGAAATTCGAGAATTGCTATGAAACTTCACATGTTGCAGCTCTGTCATATAAACTATTACTTTAATGCCCCCAAAATATTCTGCCCACGTCAATAAAATTGTTGGAATTTATGACTTAAAATGTTTCCGATAAGGTATGGCTGCGTAATCCTGCTATTTCGGATTGCCACTTCCAAATATAGGCAATGCGTCATTGTTAGTTCGTGCAATAGGCTACAAGCGAGACCCAAGAATGTCTTCTGTAGGT